>JANHFK010004153.1:35723-54040 GCA_036250565.1 Sibynophis collaris | reverse complement strand
GGCTCCCATGTATTTTTTTTCTGTAGGAAATGGGTCCAAGTGGCTCTTTGAGTATTGAAGATTGCCAACCCCTGCCTTAAGGGAACCTTCAAATTATAACTAAAGACAACACACTTTATAAAAACACGTGAGGAACTAAGTTACATCTTCCAAATAAATTACTTGTTCCTTGATAATAAAGGTAGTCCATTTCAGTAACCAGTACATCTTATGAGTGCTATTGGTAAACTTTGACTGTAATTTTCTGTAATTTATTCAGTTAAAGAACATCAGAAAGACAGACATTTACCGTGTCTGATAAAGAAGCATATGACTCTCTGTTCAAAAGAATTAGTTTTAGTGCTTCCTGTTTCCAGAACTAAAAGCTAGATTACAAATCAAAATAAGTCACTGCTGAATCAGAAATAAATTTCAAACATCCAGCAGAAGCATGGGAATGCTCTGAACACTGTTTCTATTGAAAGGATTGTTTTTCCAGTGCCTGCTGAGTACCAACCACTTAGCATTCAACTTGTTGCCAACCTGCATTCTTTTAGAGAGACCTGTGAGAGAAAAGTGGAACTGTGCCATTACTAATAACTGTGACTGGCACCAAGTCAATATTTTAATGCACGAAGCTATCCTGTGTCACTAAGCAGATCTTCCTTTTCTTTGGGTTAATAGATTTCACAACCATTCACAGCAGAGTATTGAGAGTAATTTGGAATAGCCAAATTGTGGAAGGGAATACAAAATCTGATCCTAAACAATGTGACACTTAAGTATCCTTGCCCAGTGGTATATGCTGTTGCCTTTTCACTCCTCATTTACTGCCTTCAGCAAATCTGGGAATGGGTGAATAACACTTATAAGAGGACGAAATCTTAAAGGGTTTCAAAATCAAAACATTGTAAGTGCAATGTGAGAACTAGTTCACTAGCTTGCTGAAGCCTTTATATGTATATCAATGCATAACTTTAGTAATTCAAATATGAAATTTCCTCAACAATTGGTGTAGAAAACCCCTGAAATTATGGTTCAAGTACCTTAAAACCATTATGCTGTCATCAATTTATTTCTGTAAATTAGAAATTGTATAGGGGTTATAGATTCCTTATCTATATCTATATAACTATAGTGTATCTATAATATCTTATATATGCTGAGAAACAGATCAGACTGCCATGTCAGTATTTTTTCCACACAGTAGATTTCACTATGAATGACTTTTAACAGTGGTATAGGCCTATGTTATCTCCCACTTTTTATCTGGAATTTCATATTTAATGCATTCTGGTGATCACTTACGTCTATTAGAAAAACAAGATTGCACACAAAAGCTGTTGAACCTCTTTGTTTTTATTTTCATGTAGGGACCAATCTCTCTCTAAGGGCAAAAACGCTTCACAAGACAATTTCCTGGCTTAACTAACTTTAGTGCCATAGCGGAGTTCACCATATTCACTACTTTTTACAACATAGGTAAGCTGCCTTCAATTTGCTCGTGTTCACAAGATACACATACACACAAGCCTGCTTTAAAAGGCTTAGCTCTAGCTGA
This sequence comes from Sibynophis collaris, assembly GCA_036250565.1. Classification (NCBI taxonomy): domain Eukaryota; kingdom Metazoa; phylum Chordata; class Lepidosauria; order Squamata; family Sibynophiidae; genus Sibynophis; species Sibynophis collaris. The sequence goes on along the minus strand of JANHFK010004153.1, from coordinate 52,500 downwards.
TTGGAACATTTCTCTATAAATGAACAATTCTGCTCTATCTTTAATTATTGCTTTTATTTTGATTATTTCTGGTTCCTTTCACTTTGTTATACACTGCATAGTGACATAAGACTGAACTGGTTATCAAGGAAATAAAACAAAACAAATGCTAAATACCATATAGGCTAAAAGTGAAACCTGTTGGACACAACAGCCCAAATGCTGAACTTTAGTTACTCAAGCACCACCTTTTTAAGACGGCTTAATAGAAAATGCCAGAATCACTGAAATAAAAATAGTGTCAAAAGCTATTCCTAACATACATGGTCGATGACATTGAAATCACCGAGAGGACTAAAAGAGTTAATAGGGCTGCATTCCCTCAATCCAGTTCCCAGTGATAATAATCCATTAATTGGCCAAAGCAGCTGTAGCCTCATATTCTTTTGGAAAGCCTAATATGTAAACTGTATCACGAGGAGTGCTGGAATTGGGAGTAAAGTTATTGGGAAAGACATCAACCATCTCAGGTATGCTTATCATAGGAACTGATGGCTAGAAGCAAGAGAGACTGAATGAATTTCCTGTTGAAGTGCAAAAGCCAGTCTGATCTGTCTTATCTTATCTAAAAACATACAAAGATTATGTCAGTGCTTACCCAATACAAATAGGCAAAGAAGCTGAAGTAACAGATTTTATCTTCCTAGACTCAAAATGTAACAGGATTGGCATCTGTAGCCATGAAATGCTCAGACATCTGCTGTCTGAGGGAAAGAGTGCAAGAGATATCTGATAAGAAAGGATGCCATTATTTTCCTAGTTATAATACAATAGAACCTCTGGTCACGAACACTTCTGACACGACCAAATCGGGTTCTGACCAAATTTTTTTAAAATCTGGTCACAAACACATACTCGGATGGTGATCAAACACAACCATGGCCGATTTCCCCTTCCTCACCATTTTTTTTGTAAACGCCAAACAACAGCAACATCATGTGGCTGCTGCATTAATTTTGGTTAGGTTCAGGTCATGACCAAATCGGGTTGCAACCAAAGTTACGGAATGAATTATGGTGGTGACCAGAGGTCCTACTGTATATAGTTGTGGAAAGCGGCCTACTAAAAAAATCTGGAAAAAAATGATACTTCTGAATTGTAGCGTTGGAGGAAACTATTAAGAATACCTTCAACTATAAGAATAAATAATTCCCTCCTACATAAAGTAAAACCAGGCTCTTGACTATAAGACAAAATATGAATTTGAAGGCAACAGTCATTGCAGAAGACCCTGATATGTGAAAAAAATCAAAGGCAATTTTGTTTTTAAAAGGCTGACAGAAGACAACGTAGCTGGATGTAGTTATTGTTAAAACAGGTACAAGCTTTCATGAACTGCTCAAGAAAGAGGTACTGACAGACAATCTCTTAACAGTTTTTGATCATTTTTGAACCAGAATTAGTACATTTGAGATCACTTAATAATTTCTCAAAAGCCTGTTTCATGTAGTGCTTAAAGCCACCAGACTAGAAGCTGAGAGACTGTGAGTGCTAGGTGTGTGCCTTAGGTAAAAAGCAAGCTGTGTGATTTTGGACCAATCATTCTCTCTCAGCCCTGGGAAGAAGAAGTAAACAGTAAAACCATTCCAATAATGAATTTCAGTCTGCCAAGAAGTCTGAAAGGATTTTGTGAAGGAAGTTTCAAATAATCAAGACTGCTTGAAGGTGCACACACATATACATGCTAGTTTATCAGGGAAGCATTGGCAGATTGAAGCAGAGTTGATGGCCATAGCAAAAAGATGAGCCAGTTCCTCAGAATTCCTCTCAGGATCCAATAGAGGACTAGGATCAGTTTGCTCCGTAAAAAGATCATAAGATAGTAATCTCCAGTGGGTTTAAGAGCTCCCAGGGTTGAGGAAAAATCATGCTCCTCTTCCTCTTCTTCTCTTCCCTCCCTCCTTCCCTCAAATTACCATAAAAGGCAGGTCTTCTCTGATCAGTTTGATTAGCCATGAGGGGCAAGTGTTGAACAGGCAAGTTGTGGGCTTTCACCTTTGCCAACATCCTGTTCACATCCTTGACTTATAAATTGAAAAATATGCAAACCAATAGGATACACACTTATCAGTTATATGATTACTTCATTCCTAATGGATCCAGAAGTGAAGCACATTTGAAAGACTTTATCTGAAAAAATATTCATTATTTTTTAGAATGAATCATTTATACCATTTTTTTCTCCCCAGCATCCTAATGGAAGAGGCAGTACGCAAGTTGAATAACCATGTTAGCGTATTCTGCAGAGATGCAAGAAAGGAAGAGAAATATGCATTCTCTGCTACCTCCAATGCCACAGAATATTGCACCAAATGGACTTTAGGCCATGCTTGATCTCTTTTGCCCTAATATTTCCTTCATCTGCATTCAAACTGTCATCACTTCCACTTCATTATTCACAACAATCCATTAATCTAGGAGGCTGGTTTGGCTGTGGAAGAGGGAATTTTGCTGCAATAGTCTATTGCCCAAGCTGTTTCTGTAATCCAGTTTATTTTCCTATGAAAATTAATGTAGTATCCAGGTAAAAAGAATGATTTCTCATAAGGGAAATTGGAAAAAACTAAATACTCTGCCATTTAGCATAGGAAAGGGGAAGTAAAATATTTCTACACTCACAATATAGAATTCTGTTTGAGAGCTTGATGAGTGCTTTTCAAATTTCAGGAGTCATTCAACAGTTACATACGATATATGTGATATGATATAGGGTGGGACAGGTCCCAATTAATAATTATCTGGTCCATGGGATTTCCTAAATATTCTCTACTACTGAGATGTTAAATTGGATTGAATTAGCTCATTAAACTTGTTGCTCAGTATAAGGTCAGGGTCAATGTGGAGAAAAGGCATTTGTTCAGATAGATTCTTAGATAATTTAAATTATACTTAATAAATGAGATATGCAGGTATATCTAACAAAATCATTTTTGGTGCTTTCAAGTCAGTCTTGACTTTTGGCAAATACAAGTACCAGCCCCTGCAGTTTTCTTGGCAAGGGTTTTCAGAAGTGGTTTGCCACTGCAGTCTTCCTAGGGCTGAGAGATAGAGACTGGCCCAAGGTCACCCAGCTGGCTTCATGCCTAAAATGGGACTAGAACTCCCAGTCTCCCAGTTTCTAACCTAACGTCTTAATCACTATACTCTCTGCTAATCAGAAGAGCCTGTGGCTACCAGGAGGGCACTTGGGGAATTGAAGTGTAGCTCACCAGTCCCTAGCCTTGCTCTGTTCAAGGATTTGGACCACAACTTCAGAGAGTATCACATTAGGGAGAGAAACTAAGGAGGATGGTCATTATTATTGTATCAATAAATATTCATTTTATATAATTTGTTCAAAATCTGTGCTTGGAGTGATCCATTAGAACTAACATTTCTACTTTGTCTAATTTGAACATTTTATTACAATAGACCAATGATGTATAGAATCATTTATTTATTATTTTGGATTAATACTAAAAATGAAAACAAAATATAGCACAAGATCTTGATGAGTTAAGAGTGTATAAGAATAAATCTATAATAAACACATTAGCTCTATTATTAATGAATTGTAGAGTTTATAAAATAGGTTAGAAATAAAGCAGCAGTTTGTTCATGTAATGTAGACATAGAGCCACTATGAATAATCTTTCTTACAAATTAGCAGAACATGCACTGGGACAATAGATTTCTTCCCCATGTTCCTTTAGAATAGAACAGAACACTTTATTGTCACTTTAAATGTACACCACTCAGCATATATTAAAATGAAATTTCATTGCATTCAGCTCTCAAAAGTTAACCATTATGCATATGCATATATAAGCACATAACGCTTATAAGCAGTATTCTGAATAACGGGAAGTGAGCTCCCTATAATCTTCTCAGGTGTCCTTACCATTCTCTATATGGAACTTCTATCTGAGGCACTGCTACCACTAAACCAAACAGTGATGCAGTTTATTAAAAGACTCTCAACTATGCCTCTGTAAAAAGTGGCCAGGATGGGAGGATGTGCTCTCCTGATCTGATGCTGGTTTGCACGTTTCACTAAAGAAAGCGTATGAAGAGACCAAGTCAGATTGTTTGTTATCTGCACCCTCAGATACTTAATGTTAATGACCATTTCCACAGCTGCAATCTTGATACAAAGTGGAGTATAACTATGCTGGCTCTTGCTAAAATCAACAGATATCCTTTGTCTTCTTAATGTTCAAAACCAGGTTATTTTACTGCACCAGTCCACCAAAGCCCTATAAGACACTTTATTGTCATCCCGTATAAGACCCACCAATCCACACTGGTTGTAGATGGTTTTTTGTGTCCATATACTAATCTATGTTAATCTTGAAAAGTTGAAGTTGAAGGTTAGGAAAATAGGTAAGCTAGGTAACTTTTCTCATGCATACATTCTATTCAATTATCCCTTCATCAAGAAGACCATTAGTAATTTATCAATTTAAAAATGTAAATTGGTCACTAATCTAACATACAAGCTCTGGACAGCTAACAACATGGAAAGCAAATTGAAATTATCAGAAAATGCTTACCAAGGTACTTAGGACTCAAACCAATGAAACCATTGAGGTCATCTATCATCCCGGCTCATCACCTGGGAGAAAAGCTAGGTCTTCATACCTTCCTGGGAGGCCAAAGGTTTTGGAACCTGATGGATCTCAGGGAGGACATGTTATATAGGGCCCGAAATTGCAGCAGGTGTTGTGATAAGGAAGGATGGTATCTATTGATTTAGAAGCAATATTATAAAGGTTATCTGCAATTATGGCTATGCAAAAAAGTCCAATGGAATCAGCCTGGAAGGGCACAGAAAAAAGATTGCAGTAAATGCATTAAACTGGTGTCATCTATATATTATTAAAAGTCTCACTGATCTTTTACCCTCAAGTTTGCCCAAATGGTGCATTATACTGCAACAATTTTTCAATAAAGGTACCTAAAATCCTCTTATGGTATTTAAAAATGTTTTTAAAAAGTCTGGGTCCCATTACTCCTGTGGATTTGTAATTTCTTTGACATGTAGGCAAATTTTATTCATAAAGTTATGGCCATTGTAGCATCTCCTCAGTCACATGATTACGATTTCTGATGCTCCCTTCCAGCTTCCCTGAAGCAAAGTGAATGGGGAAGTCAGTAGGAAGTCAATTGTTGTACCCATTTCCACTGTTTTTTTGCCTATCTGTGGTCATTCTGTTTATTTGTTTAGGTAAGTAAATATTAACTTATTGGTAAAGTTTATTTACTACAATTATTTTTCTGTTTATGACAGCGGTCCCCAATCTTTTGGACACTAGGGACCAGTTTTGTGCCAGGCCATTTTTCCATGGACCGGAGAGGGAGGAGGACCGTGCAATACAGACCCCTAACTTGTGCTGTTTACAGTAGGGTTCATGCTATGAGAATCTGGAGTCCAGCTGAGGTGGTGATGCTAGCACTGGGGAGTGGCTGCAAATAGGAAGCTTTGCTTGCTCACCTACCGCTTACCTTAAGCTACGTGGCCGGGTTCCTAACAGGCCACAGACTGGGGATTGGGGACCCCCTAGTTTATGATATATACTCTTTTTAGATGATCTCGGGACCATCCAGGACTGGAACAAAAAATATATATGGTCAGCCTAAAATGTAATCTTCATTCTGGTTATATTAGACTGCCTTCCTCTCAAAAGGCAATCTAACAATTTCCAGGGTTGTGTAGATTTTTCGAGGATAGTCTTCAACACTGAGTACAAAGTTTATAGTATAACTGCATCACATTAAAATATGACTGAATGAAAGAAGACGTAAAAACATTTTAGAGGTATAGAATGGAAAGAAGAGAATTGGAAGAAATACTAAGCAATCTTTGACATAGCTGTAATTTCTTCTTCTTTTGTGGCTAACTGTAGAACTTATTCTTCAGATAGTTGATAAAATCAGCCTGTCTATGCTGGATTTGTATCATGATCTGCGGCCAAGCAAGTACTTCTAAAATTGATTTTTCTTTTTGGCAACCAATGGTTCAGTCAATAATAATGTCGTTTGAGAAGGATTGAGTCATGAGGAAGATGAACCTTCCTTTCCATTTATTATGTTTGTATTGTCTCAAATTGAAAAGAGTCCTTTCCCACTTCCAAATACGTGCATGACTGTACTGTAAAGTAAAGCTATTCTGCATCTATGCTTCCAGAAGCACTCTTACAAGCACCTTAGTAGCTGAATTCATGGCCTGCTTTCAGCCTGCAAAAGGAAAACATATTTGGAGAAACTCCTGGCTCCAAACATGACTCTGAAGGAACAAATCACCTGTGGATTCAGAGAACCCCCAAAATCCTAAAACCCATGGGTCTGCTCTTAACCCTTCAGAAGCTATACATGATGCAGAATGCAGCAGAGCAAGGATCTTACAGAGTACATCACCAGTACTCTGCAAGCTGCGCTAGTTGCTAGAGCACTTCTGGGTGCATTCCAAGATGCTGGTTATCATCTATAAAGTTCTTCATGGCATAGGACTAATTATACGAGAGACTGTCTATTTTCCATGGCTTCTGCCCTTCCAGATTGTGCAAGTCCCATTTATTAAACAATGCTGTGTAGCAAGACTTGGGAAACGTCTCTGTTTGTGTTGCCTGCTTTCTGGACTATCATCCCCTAATCTGTGCAGGTCCCATCTTAATGGTGTTTCAGAAGGCCTTAAAAACCCAGTTGTTCTCCTTGCTCTGGAGCAGATTAGCTGTTGATTCCCTATGTTTATTTTACAGCTTGCCTCTTAGGTCTTAAGACTGAAGTTGAGTTATAATTTATCAAAGTTACAAAAAAAAAAAAAAAAAGAGTTTAGAGTTCTTTTAGAGCCAAGATCCATTTTGTACTGCTTCTAGTTAATTTTTAAAAAAATGTTTCCTATTGCTTTGATGTAATATGAGAATATTTAACACATTGCCAGGAGGGTTGAACATTATAGGATAAAATACTTATATAACTCTAGAAGTAAAGCTAATATGATATATTTCATAAATGTGTTTAAATCGTTCTATTGATATTAATGCTTCAATGAGCAATATAAATGTAAAGATAAAGCTTCAATTTAAAGGCCTGGAAAAATCCCCATCAGACTTTAAAATCCTTTTCCTCCTCCTCTTCCTTCTCCCACCACGCTGCTGATTCAGGGGGATTATATAGAAAGAATGAGATCAGATGGGGGATTAATAATAAATCCTCTCCTTTTTTCATAAAAATAGTTCTGAGCTTAAATGATTTCCATATATTATTAGTATATACTATCCAAGCAGACAGATTATCAACAATAGAAGTAGCCTGATTAGAACATAATTTTAAGACTACAACATGGTCTAATGTCAGGTCCATGTTTCTTGTATTGCACAATGTTACTCTGAATAAACCAAGCAATCCATGTCTAAGGACTATGAATACTTAATATGAATAACTTATCACAAGATTATAGTTCATGCAGTCTATAAACAACGAACTTAAAAAATGTAGAAGTAATAATCTACTTATATAGTGATAGTTTGTGTGATGATGGAAGCAAACAACAAAGCAGCATTGAAGATTTTAATATGTCATTCTATAAACTTATTTTGGAACTCATATTATTAACATTTATGATATTATTTATAATCATATTATTCAATTTATGAACTGTTTTAAGGGTTCCATAACAGTATCTAGAGGAAAGATAATGTGTTTTGGTCATAGAGAAAATTAGAAATTAACAGTTATACAAATTTTACAATCTTCATTCCCTCATGTGTATACACAGATATAAATATAAAGTGATATTATATAATGTATTATTTATACTATTTATAGTATAAATAAAAAGCCTATCCTCATTTGACTACACAAGTAAAATGAATTATTAACTCTTCCTATCTAAGCTAGTAAGGAGTATACTATATTCTCCTTACTGATAAATAGACTGAGAAATCTACAAAGCATGCAAGATTAAACATATTAAGTTTTAGGAAAAGATAACTGTTCTATAAAGTGAAATAGGAAAAAAATAATTATTTCATTGCACTGATGCCAACACAAACAGCATTCTAATCCTAATAAATGGATACTGCTAATGTGGAATGGAGAGTCATGTCAATGGATGACCATGTCAATGGCAAATGACCATTCAGAGAACTAGCGTGTTTCCCTGAAAATAAGACCCTGTCTTATATTTTTTTAAACCCTGAAATAAGCGCTTGGCCTTATTGCCATGCACTCAGGGGATGTCTTATTTTGGGGGGGAAAGGATAGTTACAAGGAAACTGGTATTTTTCTTTTGTCCTCTAATTACATACATGTTATGTAATTATTTTACCAAGTTATCTTACCGTAAAGCAACAGGTTCAATGTTATTATGAGAAAATAGATGAGAGTACAAAAATGCTATAGCTTCAACTGTTCTAGATTGGATATCTAAATGGGACAGACAATACAGGCAGTCCTCAATTTATGACCATTTGTTCAAAGACATTCAGGATTATGATGGTTATTTGCCATAAAATAAAAAACCCTTTTCCTTCAAAGGGAATTTTTAAAATATGGGTTCACTTCTTTCAGTGCTGAAGGGCCAGAGAATGATAAGGAAGCATGAAGCTTCAGTGCTAAATCCAGCTATGGATTTAGCAACAAAATCATCAATATGTCTAGAAATGATAATCTGTTGCTTGGACATCTTGTTCACCTCAGCATAAAAGACTTGTCCAAAAGCCATTTATCTTCAGACAAATGTTTGAAAAATGTATTTTTTGTCTCCTAAAAGAAGCACTGGTAGCTTGCCATACACCTTGGCAATTGCAATATACATGTCCAAAGCTCCTGTGAAATAAAAATGGCATCCAAACCACTTAGCTTCTGACCTTTCTTGTCAGTACTATTACTGGGTACCTTGGTGATTAACTTCTTTCAATAAGCCTTGAATATGAGAAAAATCACATCGAGGATATTTAAAGAGAAAGCTATAATAATCTTCTACCACAACACAGAGATGCTCCCAAACTTTTCAGGTTGGAGGAGTGGAAGATGACTTAACCTATGTTTCATACATAGGACTATATTCCTTTTTAAAAAAATAAACGTTATCGAAAGTTTAAAGGCGAACAAAGGAACTAACATAAAATAATACAAAATGAAACAAAGAAGAAGAAAAATGAAAGTGCAGAAAGCTAAAAAGAAAGAAAAAAATTAAAATTTTCTTTGAAATATGAACAATTTTGATCCCTGTAGGCATAGACACGAGAGGGCACGCTGGCTCTGCTGGAAAGCTGACAGCTCGGGATTCACTGTGTGATGGGGTGAGTTCCCATTACTCGGAGTGCATGTCATTACTAGTCATGCTGGCTACATGAACATGGAAATGTCTTCAGACAACTCTGGCTAAGAAATGGACATGAGAAATCGCCCCCTACAGTCAGACACAACTGGCAGGGAAACCTTTACCTTTAGGCATAGACACACCGTGATAACTGAGTATCTTGTCCAAGGCTTTCATTATTATCTTAGCAAGCATTAGCCTGTGATGTATTTCTTGATTACAGGTTCCTTTATTGTTGATAAATCAGTTCTCAAAAGTGAAAGTTAGCTACCATTTCTGTAACTTCACTATCAGTTCTAAAAGGGCTACTGTCCCCCTTGTCATTAATTTGGTCTTTTTTATACTGGAGTTGGATAAATGAGAGCCCCATTTTTGAAAACTGTAAAGATTTAAAGCTTACAGTTCCTTTGCTTTCATTACTAGAACTTGCAGATCATTTGCATTTTCAGATATCAGACCAGTTGCAGCTACATAGCATAGGTTATTGATATTTTTAAATTCAATATTAAAACATGACCTTCTTCTAATCCATCTTCCCTCCATATATATTCAGCCATATACTGTCTGATTATTCAGAGTTTCACTAAGTGGCAGCACCTAGTCAACTTTGGTTGATCTGGGAAACTAAGGAGAGTCAATTTTAATTTGTATTTGGATGGGAGACCATATAAGAATTCAAGAATTATTATTGACAAGATTGGGAAGTAAAATCCATAAAGAAATGAATGAAAACCACTTCTGTAGTTCTTGAAAAATAACTGCATTGATGCAGTCACAAGGTCTTGAATTCTTTATTTTGCTTTATGATGAGTTGTGCCACTATAATTTAGGGAAGAGCAGCTGAAGATCCAGAGGGTATTGGCTTTCATTCTAGTTTATCAATTAATTTCTAGGGTTACAGTAATGATTTCAGACACCAATCTTGTGGAGCCTTATTTCCCACCCAGTGAACTTATTTTGCCACTGAATTTGGAACCCAAAAGAAACAGTAACCCAGAGCTTTGAACGGGATGCTGAATGACTGCTGAATATAATGTTCTCTTCAGGCTTCAGTTTTTCTCCCCCGTTTACCTTTCTATTGGTAATAATTTATAAAAGAATCTAAACTCTTACATCCCATAGGATATTTATGAAAAACGGAGCCTGTATATTTGTATCTACATTGTTTTCAAAGTGCTATTCCTAATAAACTATTTTTTTAAATTTGGAGTAGTCATTCGTTTTAAAGAAGTTTAAATCGTCTCAGCATAATTCTTGCACACAACCACCCATCAGGAAATGGCCTATGGCTAAGGATTTAGGTAATTAGATTAGACAAATTATCTTTTTCAACACAAAGCAAGGCTTCCCTCCCCAAAACAATCCTTTGTGCATCCTCCATTTTCTAAGCAATCACCACCTCTTTTAAAATGTACTGTCAAAGGTAATAATTAACACTCAAAGAGATGGACTTTTTCCTATTATTTGAGGGAAGGAAGACTGGTTATACTGTCACTGTGATTCAATACTATGTGGCAATTTCAAAAGCTTCTGACTAAGAGGGAAAAGAATCTTAAGGTTACAACTAGTTTCTCAGCTTGGCACAATAGGTTAAAACTGGATCATAAATGAAGTAAGCGTTCCAAACCAGAACCTGGAAAATATTTGCAGCTTTAAGATTGTACACTATGCCTTCAGCAGCAATTGATAGATGATACTACAATTTTTTGTTAAAAAAAAAAAGACTGCTCTGGTCATTCTCAGATTGTAGATTAACCATATTATCTTTTACGTTGCCGATTATATGAAAATAAATATAACAGGAAAAGAGTTTGTGAGGAACATAGTAAGTGAACTATTTCTCAAGTGAATATTCTTTTATTTAATTTAAATGACAGTGGGTCGCAAAGTATATAGCCTTATTTGCATTAGCCTCATCTAAATAATGTAGAGGTTAAAAGGCAGTAGGTGTAGGATCAGTATTAAATGGAAATAGTAATGGTATTTCTGATATAGCTAGATTAAAGCTTTTGGGACTGTTGTTGATGTCCCCGTTTACTTTGGGATTATTTTTTGGATTTAAATAAAATCCAAAGCTGCAGAGAGAATTACAGTGGGAACATGGAATGTAAAAACACAAAAGTCAGTAAGCTTAACACAGTGAATGATGAAATGAATGGACCACATTGTCAATCAGGGAATTGGGATGGGCTGGAATAAAGTCATTTTCTATAGAAAGATCACACCTTTTATTACATAGGACACTGTTACAGCTAGGAAGAAAATAACAAAAAAATATTTGGTCACAATGTAATCAAATAGTATCAATTAGATTATGTGGACAATGGACTATGTTTAATAAGACAGTTATCCAGGTTTATGTTCCGATCATTAAATTGATTGGGAACTGAGGAATGGAAAAAAGTTGTTAATGATGAAAGTGAAAAGCAACTGCCACAGATCAAGAAGCACAAGAAAGCAAACTGATGTCAGAATAAACCAATTAATTTACTAAGAAGAGAAAACAAGTCAGAGACAAGAAAGATCAAAATTTCAAGAAAGAATTTAGCAAACAATTACAAAGAGCTGTTTAAAAAGATAATCACTATAACACCAATAACTGTAAAGATTTTAAAGATGGAAACAGACACAAAGAAACCCAAGAAAAGTCTTCCAAAAGATCTCTAAAGTCAATGAAAACTTTGAAAAAAATATTCAGATGCCTGGTTGCATTGATACCTGGCAAAATCAGAATCCTGCAGTAATGATTTCTTCTGTAAGACTCTATACAAGTGAAAGTTGAACTTTGGAGAAACAGAATAGTTTAACAGAATTAAAGTTTTTGAATTTTAGTGTTGGAGAACACTCCTGAGAATACCACTGATAATGAACCAAACAAAACAAACAAATGTATCATTGAATAAATTATCCCAGAACTCTTGTTCAAGGTACAAATAACGAAGATCAAATTATCTTATTTCAGACACATTATGCAAAGACTTAGCTCTCGGGAGAGGTCTAAATTAGACAAATTTAGGTGGAATTTAGGCTGTGACAGGTGGAAGGAAAGAAGAGAATGTCCAGCAGCAAGTGGATGGACTTAATTACGATAGCAATAGGTATGCCATTGGAAGACCTGAAGAACCAAGATGCGGACACACCTTCCTGAAGAAAATCAATCAATACGGTCACTAAGAGTTGACAGCACTTGATGGTATCTAATCTATCAATAGATAATGATTTTAAGTGTATTTTATATTTTTGTGATATCAATAGATGTAATTTCCTGTTAGCTACACATATTTAATAACTATTGAAACTTAAAACATCAAGAATAAATTGTACTTATGCAACATTACATGGAAATAGATACAATTTACATTGTCTGTCCAATAAATCAGAGTACTTGAAGGTTTATTTTTATTTTTTTCCTAGGCATGTAACTAAAAATACTTCTTTTTAGTTTTTCAGCAAATGTTCGGTAAATGTTTCCCAATCTGCTGATGATAAGTAAACCATATTAATAAACCTAAATATAATATTTACTGAAGACTACATAATTTATTTGCACTTATGAGTCCTATTGACCTCTAGGGCAAATAATAAGGTAAGGAACTTGTCTGTGTTTCATCTGCTCTATTATTATTGAGTTTCTTTGTTTAAGAGACAAAAGGGAACTTCCCATCTTTTTTTCTCTTATACTTCTCTCTCTTTAAAATTATATTTAATATAATGTATAGTCACTGAGTGATTGTTGGGCTAAGCCCAGACTCTGAATATAATAAAACTATATTTTGAACACTTTTCTTTTTGAATGAGGCATGCTGTTTCTTACGTATTCAGTATTCTTTCGGCATTCTGTTCAAGAGTATGATTCCTAACAAGGGCTCCTGATGAATGTCAGATATATCCCTACTAGAAATCCTCCTTCCGTTCCATATTAGCATAAACATGTTGCCTGTAATTATGGAATAGTTCTCCTTCTGCAGCAGCTTTAAGCCTCTACTCCTCATAGGTGGAGAAAGAATATTTTAAACAAACTTTCTATTTTGTTTTCTATTTATTGTTTTCATTCATTTATTCACTCATTATTCATCTTAGCTCTTTGGTTTTCAATCTACCTAGTGATATGCTGTCAGGCACAAAAGATCAGGGCCAAATGTTAAGTTCCAATTAAACTAATTTATTGCTCATGCTTATGTGCAGGAATCTAGTCAATGAAAGGTCAGCACTATTTTGGCCGCAAGATAATGGAATTCAAGAGGGTTGCACTTAGACCACGTGTAGGGCTGATTCCTCTTTTGACTCCACCCCAGGCTCTGCCACCCCTTCTCCTACGCCTGCTGTGCTATTTCATAACAGCCAGTGCTTTCACCAATCAAACCTTCTGACTTATTTCTCGAAAATTCTTCTATTCCAATTCACTATTATTTCAACTCATTCCGGCAAAGAAAGGTGCTGCTTACTATTTTCTGTCTGCTCACATAAGAATACATTTTCCAATCTGCTTTTTTCATCACCAACATAAAGATGTCCATGTCTCCCCACATTAATAGCAAAGCAGAATTCCTTATTCCAGAAGTGTGAGAAGAAAAGAGTTAAATAATCCTTTTCTTGTCACTACTGTTTTCAAACCATGTCACTTAAAAAATGTTCTGTACGAAGTCTAATAATGCTACTGAAAATGATCTACTGTAATTTCTTTACTCCAAAATATAGAAGGTGAACACATTCATTGTAGTTTCAGCTCATACCTGGCTATTGACATCTGCAGTGTGTTGGAGAAGTACTGTAGCCAGTTCTTTATGTCCTCTATCACATGCCCAATGCAGCAAAGCTCTGCCCTAAAATATCAAGCAAAGGGAAAAAAAGTGAGTTAAAATTTGGTCGTAGTTCACGTATCAACATTATACCAATACATTTGTGCTAATAGCACAACTTTTTTTTTTACTGAAATGTCTACTGTATATAAATCAGAAATGTATTAACAACATCAGCCTGAAATGACCCCTTGAAAGTTACAAGCAGGACCAGAATGGCAATGGCCATCATATTTATTCTATTCAGCAAAATGAATTAATAGGGGGCCTGCAATATACTGAAAATTAGTAAATTTGAAGAAAAATCATACCAGTAGCTGATATATCTATTTGCAATTTTGATTATTTCACTTTTGATTCCTTTCTTCCAAACTATGATGAAAAAAGCCAAATCTGAAATACAGTATATAAGGACACCTAGAGTGACATTTACTAATCCTATTCTATCAAGAAGAAAAGAGAAGTACTCTACACTACCCATGATGCTTCATTTTATTCATCAGCTACTGCCATATTCCTTCTTGACAATCCTGTTATATTACATTGCTCAAGGAGGATGGACTAAAAAATCTTCCCTCTCCATGATCTCACTGTGCAATTCAGCTGGCTGCTGGAAAACAAGTAATCCTCAAGAATCAGGGAACTATGAAATCCTTTTTAAAACCTTCCTTGTGATATTTATGAACTTATCTCTGTAAAATAACTCCCAAGGGGCTTTGGCTACTATCTCCAGCCTCACTTACCATGATATAAACTGTGTCAATATCACATTTAACATACACAAACAAATTTAACAGTAACTGTGGTTCTTCAAATGATCATCTGTGAAAGTACATACATGGTTTATGTGCCTATGTAGAAACTCAGTTGGAACATTCCAGAGTTCTACATTTTTGTCAGGACTCTAACCTCTGCTCGCAACATAATACCTTATGCCACCAGACTTGAAATTCTGGACTTAGAAAATTTAGAACTACGCTGCCTTCATTATGACCTAAACATAGCTCATAAAATAATGTCCTACCTGTTAATGACTACTTCAGCTTCAACCACAACAATACACAAGTACACAATAGATACAAACGTAAAGTGAACTGCTCTAAATTCGATTGCAGAAAATATGACGCTGTAGGGGTGGCGAAGAAAAGAGGGGCACCATGCAGGTCACGGTGAGTCAGAGCTCTCCCGCTTGGCCCAGGGAGAGGGAAGAAAGGGTCCATGATGAGAAGAGGCAGCCATTATGGCTGCCGAGAAGCTGGGACAGCCGAGGCAACGAAGAAAGTGCAGGAGCTGTGTAGATGAACAGTGATTGGAACTGGGTGACATTATTTCTTTTTTACCTAGAATCTAACCCTAAAAGGGAAAAAAAACCCAGGAAAAGAGACTCTTAGAATGATCTGTTAAAGCGGCGAACAACTACCTTGAGAAAAATCCCAGACCTGAAAGAAAGGAAGTAAGAGGAGAAAAGTAAAACTCTTTTAAAAAATAGAAAATTGGACTTTTAAATGGAGTAGGTGCTGTTTTAGAAAGGCATTTTAAAATGCCGGAACTCTCTTCTTAAATAACTGACTTTGCTTCCATAAATCAAATTAAAATTGGATTAAAAACTTGCCAGATTTGAGATAACGCTAAAACCTAAGCTGAGAGCGCCACCTACTGGTGAATGGAAAATATATCATACAAATCTGGGGAAATTTCTGATAAGAGAAACAAACATTTATCTGGAAGACTGTGGTCATACCTACTGTTCTATATTTATCTAGTTTATGATTATTGGAGGTTCAAGTATGAGAACAAGGAAGATACCCAAGTACAGCGACTCTTGAATGTTAAGATATATGATTAAACCTATAGAGTGGATGTAAGGAGATATTTGGAAAACTTCCTGGACTACCTAAATGGAACTGATCAAATAATCTTGGAATATAAAGAACTATGATTATTCTACTCTCTGAGGAGCAAAGTTAGGCCTGAATATATGGTTTTAGGACTATTAAGCAAGAGTGGGATTTACTAAAATAAGATGAGATGCTCCATGAGGGGAATATTAAAAGAAATGGCGTTGATGTTCTAAAGCATTAATGACATTATGACAAAAAAGATAAAGAACCTAATACAGTGTTGGTGAATTTTTCGGCATCAAGTGCAGAAACAGGAGATTATTATTATCTTCCAGTTTTTGGCACATGTCTTTGCATTTCTGGCAAGTATATGTGTGCGAAGACAAGCTGGCCGTCGTGTATGCATGCGCAAGAAATCATAATAGTGTCAATGAAGTGCCCCCCCTCTCCACTTCTGCCATGGGAGCGTGACTTCTTCCCGGCTGGCACACCTCTTACCCTGGTGCTGGACAGACGTTCCTCCCGTGCAGACTGACCTCCTGCGCAGCCCCGCTGCCCCAGAAGAGCAGCTGCAGGGCGAGGGACAGGAGCAACCGGCTGGCCTCCGTAGCTGCTCCCCCGCGAGAAAGCTGGGCCCTTGGCAGCATCTACATGCATGAGGAGCTATGTTCTCCTCTGGCCCTCCTGGGGCAGCTCGCCTCCCTGATGGCAGTTCCTCCTTCAGCATCCCATCCGGAAGTGGCATGCAAGAACCATTACTGCCCCCTCGCCCCCAGTGGTGGAGGAGCAGCGGG
>JANHFK010004152.1:59337-69338 GCA_036250565.1 Sibynophis collaris | reverse complement strand
GGAAGTCAGATTCACTCAACAACAGTGTTACTAACTTAACAAGTATAGTGATTCGTTTAACAACTGTGGCAAAAAAAGTCGCAAAATGGAACAAAATTCACTTAATGAATGTCTCACTTAGCAACAGAAATTTTGGGTTCAATTGTGGTCGTAAGTCAAGGACTACCTGTAATGCTTATGTTTACTTGTGTGTGATTCTACTTGTTACTCTGAGGGGTTATATGTATCACTGTGATCAAAGTGATTATATGCACCAATTTGTATATATATGAATCACTTATTATCTTTCAGGCTAACTGTTCACAATATTGTTATGAGACTCCGTCTGTGAGAGTTAGGGCCATAAATAAATATGATTCCATAAAAATATATATTTGACTTAGTAAATTGGCTTCTACTCAAAAAAAATTTACCATTCCCCAGAAAAGGGAACAAGAGAAGACATGTCAATAAGCAGAAACATTCAAGAGCTTTACTTCCTCTCCCTGGAGAAATGTGTGAGGCATTGCTCTATTTAAAAGCTCATATTTTCCTCTGCAGATGTTAGACATGACTGGTGCCTTTACACATTTATCTCAAACATACAGAAAATGCTAAACTGGGATTTTGGCAAAGCTTAAGTGATTTGCAACTTTTCCTTTAAGCAGACCACTGCCTTATCACCAAATGCTTTTGAGGAGCACTATATGGTATATAGCACAGTGGAACATGTAACCATCTTCCAAATATATTTGGGTCCCCCAAATTGAGTAAGAGACCGATTAAAAAGCTGGCTAAACCTAACCCTGCATTCTTTTCTTTATAAATATCCAGTTAATTACATTTTATCTTCTTTGAGATTCTGTTGTCTAGCTGCGTTTTCAGTGACTGCTGCCTTAGATGCGACTTCCATCTTGGCCACATTTCTGCTCTTTGAAAAGACAACCAGATACTGTGAGAAGCCCCAGAAGTATTGATTCTCTTAAGCCAATACCAGTTGTATATTCTGGGGAATTTACAGACATTAAAACTAGTACACAATAAAGTAATAAAACAATAATAACAACAATAAATACCATTAAAAGATGCAGGGGAGGGGAACACAAAGAACACAGGGAAAGATCTGTTATTTATACTCTATAAGTAATTCAAGATGGTGAATACACCTAATACACTTTTCTCCTCCACTTTCCCCACAACAAAAGCTCTGTGAGATTGGGCCAAGAGTGATTGGTGCAAGGTCATAGCCAGCCTTCAAGCTGAGATGAACTAAAACTCACAGTCTCTTGGTTTCTAGACCAGTACCTTAATCGCTATATCAAATTGGTTTTTGTGCGTTTTCAAGGCACTATAAGTGTCTTACAAAAAAAAGAACTATATGACAACTTCCCAGATTAATTCAACCAATATATAAAAATATAGGATATCTAAAAACTTTCCAGAGATATCATAAAGCCATACCTTATGTCCCTATCACTTATATAATCAAAATTAGCAAAGAGCTGGTGTGTATTGAATTAGATTAATAGTCATTTCCTAACCAAGTGGATCTTGTCTAAAAAAATTAGACTTCTCTAAATTCTTGGGATAGATTTCCTTCTCAGTTCTGCTACATAAGTTCTTTCATCTAAACAATAGGGAATCTGGCATTTCTAATTGAACAAACCATAACTTTTATCTTTCAATCAACATCAGGGGAAATGGGAGATTTAGTCCAGTGACATCTGGACTACACATATTCTCCTTCTGTTCTCTAACTCAAAACACAGGTTATCAGCCCCAAGACCTCCTCCTTCAGAATTGAACAAGCATCAGACTTCGTGTGATTCCCACATTTTCATTTTGCACCCTGAGAACAGGCTGCCAAAAGTCAGTTGTACATTTTTCATGTTTTCAGGGGGGAAATAGTTGAAAATGAGTGTGCCTCTTAAGAGACAAAACATATCAGTGTCCACTGTTTATCCCTTTCTATCAAAGGACCTAAATATTTCACCTTATTCATCTGATAAACTCACACTGCCACTAGAATCCCCCCTAAAAAGATGCCGTTTGTTTGGCCTCTCTATAGATTTCATTCATTTTTATATTTGTGTGTGTACAATCCAAAATTATTAGGACTGTAGAAGGTCTTTTGTGACAAAATCCACAGTTGTGTGAAGCCCCAAACAATTGCTAACATAACAATGGTTTTCCCATCTCCTGCCAGCTATAGGAAACAAAGATTGCTCCCCAGGAACCATAGGATACCTGATTGACATTTGTACAAATCCACTTCCTTAGTACTTAGGAACAATTTTGAAATTATCACTGTGAAGAGATGGATGAGATTTATACCCCACTTGTTCTCATAAAATCCTTGCTCAGCAGTGGAGTTTACTGGATGATCTTGGGAACTTATTAGTCTCTTTCTTCCAACTCTAGGGTGATTGAAGAATGCAAAAGGAACTCCCCTCCCTGCACTCACAACTCTGATCTGCAGTGGATTCATTGATTTTTTGGGGTTTGCATGAATTTTTTTTCAGAGGAGCGCCCTTAGGCTTGGAAGAGGAATTAAACATTGGCCTGCCCCAGTTTTAGTTTTGATCACAAATATTCAAGCAGAAATATTTAGCACTCCAGCATTTAAAATGTCATCCTTTCCATTCATGAAGATTTTTGGCTATATGTACTCTAGTTAGATTCACCACCCCATAGATTTTACATGGATAAGACAGGGGTTTTTTTTCAGTCAGACCTGAAATCTGAATGCCAATAATCATGACTATGCCATTTTTTGGAGGAAAATAATTTATACAGCCATCACTTGGACAGAACTTGCCGAATGTGCATGGTGCAAAAAAGAACCTGCTTAAGAAATTCTGCATTTAAGATGAACAACTTTTTTAAAAAGCAAAAACTGGACCTGCTTTTATACAACAACTAGCATGCAAGCACTTAGCATGAAAAATTAATGAAATGGTTCACTAAGCTCAAGCTACTATTAAAGGCAGAGGAGCTGGATCGTAAGAACTTAGTGTTCCTATTTTTCATTCCATCTCTTAATGTGAAATGATGCCTGTTAGACATACAAATAAAATTACTTGAGCCTAGAACTGAAAAAGCTTTTGGTAGCCATTTAATACGCAAACAAAGACACACACACACACACACAATGTAAAAGACTCAGTCAGAGATTGAACATCATGGAGCTGTTTCTCTGTACCAGGTGATGTGGTGGTGGTGATTTTCCAAAATGCAGTTGGCTTTGTAGGAATATAACAAACTGTAGAGCCAGCCTGTTTTAGAATGTGAATATGAACAGAAAGTGCTCACCTCATACCTGCAGAAGCAGTAGGTGATATGGGAATGTCCACTTGTTTGTGGTAACCCAGAATGCTGCAATGATATTTAGGCACTGTCATATATAATTAACTTTTTTCATTCAACCTTTGGTATGCAAATAGCCATAGCTTCCAGTCATCATTAATCTAATGCAAACTTTGCCCTGATTGTAGGTTTTTTTAAAAAAGTGTCAGTCTTACACTTCTCATAAGGGACTTCTCATAACCGAAAACACTTTTCCCATTCTGTATATATATATATATATATTGCTTAAGATATATACATGTGTGTGTGTGTGTATCTTAAGCAGCATGAAAAATGTCCCTCAAATTTAATAATGCCATAATTTCAAACCAGATTGGATTTGATAACAGATTGGATTTGACAATTGTGCAAGGGTTGCTTATAAAATCAGTAAGGGAAAATATGGTTATGAGAAAAACATGCAATGTATGTTCCCTAAAGCAGTCAGTCAGAATACTGACATATAGAACAATATTTCTTAACCGTGGCCACTTTAAGATGTATGAATTTCAGCTCCCAGAATTCTGGGAGTTGAAGATGAGGGAAGTCCCCTCATTTTAAAAGTTGCTGGGATTGAGAAACACTGCCTTAAAATGTCCTAATTTCTTTCTGGGAAACTCAGAAAATTTTCAACACTTTCCAAGAGCATCTTAAGAATTTTCCCAATGACTTAAGTAGGCTTCTAGATTTCAGTGTTGAGGGTTATCACTCAGCCTGACCTTTGCTGGTGATTAATGGTTTTGACAGGGATAATAGACTAATTTAATAATGAATAGTCTTCTGCAAAAATAAATAAACGTGGTTCATTTGGACACGCATTTAAATGAACTACAAAACTCTGTTCAAAATCATTTGAACTGAATAGGCCTTTCATGCCTTCCATTCCTCAAACCTGCTGCAGTAATTAGCATTATCCTTTTATTTATAGCTATTTATAGCCATTGCTTTTACCTTGGGCAATGAAATTTGCCACCCTCCAATATGGCCATTATTTCAGTGTTCGCTGATCGGTTGCTTTTCACACGTACTAAACCTTAGCTCCCATTTAAATAAACATAATCACATCAGATAGCTGATATATTTTGCACTAGCTAGTCCTATTCTTGCCCACTCTTCTTTTGTCTCCTCTGATGGTGTTTTTCTGTGTACAGCCATGTCGCCAAGAACTTGCCGTTTTCATTCGCTTGGAGGTCCTTTATTCCCATTTCTGGAAAGCTCTTCATATTTCTCTAGCCAGAAGGTAGAACTCTGGCTGAATCAAGGTTATATCTTGTAGTAGCATCTTTCACACTTAAATCCTTGTACAGAAGGTTTTGTTTTTCCGCGGCTTGAGTGTGTGAATGGCAAGAACTATGGATGTTGGCAGCTAGAAGTTAACAGGGTTAATTTTTTTGGTCTTACCTTATGCCTTGTGTGTTCTTTCAACATATGGAAGGGTGTGTGGAAGTGGGGTTAACTTGAAATTTCCTATTGTAATTTTAATTGCTATAAGCTCTCCTATATGTTGAAGTATTACTTGACCAAGGAGGAACACATGATTGGGTGCATAATAATGAATGACCCCACAACATTCATCTGTGCAAAGAAACTATGGTCAGAATTTACCATGTGTGAAAAAGGGAAAAGAAACAGTTAACTACCAACATACATCACTGCACTCATTGGGGATATCGTAATTCCCAGGAAAAGATATACTTCAAGATATGCAGCCCAGACGTAGGAGAAAGAGAGGCAGAGCCTGGGGTGGAGTCAAGAGAGGAATCAGCCTGGAGTCCCAAATGGTCCAAATTCAGCTGCTGTTTAATTCTGTTGACTCTTACTTTAGCGCTTACCTTTAGTTGACTGTAATAGGTACGAGCAATAAATCAACTTAACTAGAGCTTAATGTCATGGTCCTGATTCTTTGCAACTGGCACTGGATTTAAAAATTGGAACAAAGGTCCAGACAAAAATGCAGAATGTAGATTTGAGCAGCCAACCTTCAGTTTTCCTAGCATCAAGTATGAAAGAGAAAAATTGAGTCATCCTAATACCAGAAATTTTCACTCTCAGCTTCTTCACAAATCTTAAATCTAATAAATATTTCAGAATGGCTGAAGGGATCTATTTCCATTGATTTTATTCTCTTTTCCCAGGATGAGATTTATGTTTAGTCACTTGCAATATTGGGGCGGCGCAGTGGCTCAGCGGTTAAAATGCTGGGCTTGTTGGCTGGAAAGCCGGCAGCCCAGGTTTGAGACCTGAGCGCCATGCGATGGGGTGAGCTCCTGTCCTTGCCCCAACTGCTGCCAACCTAGCAGTTCAAAAGCATGCAAATGCAAGTAGATAAATAGGTACCACTACAATGCGTGGTAGAACAGTGCTCTTGACATACTGGCCACATGACCCCAGAAATTTCTTCAGTCAGCGCTGACTCAATGGCCTTAAAATGGAGATGAGTACCACCTCCCTATAGTCGGCAATGACTAGCGGAGTAAACTCCGCAGGGACTCTTTATCTTGTAAATAAAATATCATCCTCCTTTAAAACCATTGCTAAATCAAGTTACATTTCCAATCAAAGAAAGAAAACAGACACAGTTGGCATAGTTCTAAGCCCAGGCAATATTGATACCATCATTAATATAGTGATAATTTTCTTAAAGGAGAAGGCTAAATAATTCTGCTTTTATTCCCTTGTCCTTTATTTGCAGGCAGACTGTCTGTAGTTTTCATCCCTATGAGCTCAGACTATTGTATTAGAAAGAGCCTAATAGATTAAAAAATCTGTATTGCAGACAATTCATTGGTAGCATTTTCCAGAATGATCTCTATCATTATTGTACACTCAGGCATCACACTAACCTTGACGTTGCTTTGCTAGCCATATATTATCTTCTATTGCATCTTGCATGAGCAAAAATGCTCCCATTTTTCCTTTAGAACTCATTGCTGGTCATGCTAATTCCATGGTTGAGTATTAAAAATGATTACATTACAACGTTGTAGCCCAGGCTTTGCAACATGAAAAAAATACCTGCTGCATCTTGTGCAAAGTATATGTAAATTATTATTTATTATAGGTTACTCTCACCTGTAGATTAGAGAGGTGAGGGCAGAACAATTCACAGACATTTTCTATTTATTTACTTTTTACTTAAGTATTTATATCCTGCATGTATAGAACACTTTTTGCTTTGAGAAAAAAAGTGGCTCATATATAGACTTCCCATTAATTTTATTCCCACAACACATTAGATTATGATCAGATAGAGTTGGTGGATCAAAGTCCTGGCTGAGGTCTGTAGTCAAATGTGAACGTGAAACTGGATCTCTCTGGCCCAAGTCTAACCCCTGAGACCTTTAAACATTCAGGCTTTGGAATAATGACCTTGAATATCCTGTTTGTATAGATCTGTGAAAGTTGTTTTTAAAAATATAGTTAGGTCCTTTAGGTCTTAAAATATAAAAATACCAGAAAATACCTTAAGAATACCAGAAAATTTTCAATACATTTGATGATGATGATGCAGTGGTGAAATCCACTTACCGTTGCTACCAGTTTGGGAATGGGAGCGCGCGTGCACTATGCATGTGCGTGCCTCTTCTGCGCATGCGCAGAGCCTTCTGCATATGCGTAGAGGGTAAACAACGGGACATAATGCCGTCCCAGCGGGTGGGCGGAGCCTCCCGACGCTACCAGTTGGCACAAGCCAGATAGAACCAGCCAGATTTCAATGCTGTGATGATGTTATCCATTCAGTTGTGTCTGACTCTTGGCGATTCTATGGTCTGCCACATCTTCCGATCTTGCACTACTTCTTTGAGTTTTTCTATTCTCTGGCTGGTGTCAGCTTTGATGGTACCCAGCTATCGTGTTCTTTGAAGGCCTGGTTTCTTTTTACCACTAACTCTTCCAAACATAATTGCTTTCTCCACTGGAATTCCAGTGAATTCCCTTGCATTGGCACAGCTGTTTATAATGTTGACTACAATTGCTATGCTATTGGAATTCAGCAGTTAACTCACATCATTTAGCCTTGTTCTTTGTTACCACATTTTGTCCAAAAATTCATAGAATTGTTAATATGCTTTAGAATGTACATCCAAGATCCATAGCTTCTTTGTACCTATATCTCCAGTATTTCAAATTATCAAAGTTTGTGAATGTCTCTATTAGGACTCTAATGAATAGATCAAGACCTTTTTTTTGGTCATGGAGATGTCAAAAAGGAATGTTATGTTCCTTGGTGGACAGATGAATCTACACTTGGTATGCAGGTATGAATTGCCGATATGCTTAGTTTGTTAACATGTAAATTAAGTGATTCTTCAGCAAAGAAGTAAAGAAAATGAATTTTAATTAATTTAGTCAATTTGGGGAGAGTTGTTATATTTATCACACATATTTCCAGTCCTTTCCCCCCTTTTTAACATTTCCCAGTCCAATGGGTAAATATGTAAAATGTGTAAAGGGGCTTGAGGCTAAATCAGCAGAATAATCCCCCCTTCAAAATAACTCCAAAATGAGACCAAATTAGGTAAAACAGGAGAAACTAGCAAAAGATTGAACTTGTAAATGGGTCAGATCCAACCAAACATTGCAGAGAAAACTTTCTTGAAAAAAATAACCTGAAGTATTGCTGCAGGATTGGCAACCTGTCAACTCCATTCTAAGCCCCCTCAGTTATGTCACCCAGAATGGACCATATACAATCAACTCTGGCCTTCTCAGGGCACACATACATACCAGTTCAGACAAATGAAACAAGGGGAAAAAATAGGAATACCCGCGTAAAAAGGCAGCGCATTTAAACCTGACCTGATTAGATTCTCAGACACCCACAAAATGCATACACATATGCACAGACACACAGAGGGAACATATATGCAGGGAAGGTATTTTTCCAGATTGCTGAAATGTAGCTGCAATCCTGTGCTTTTATGGAATCTACAGTACAAAATATACAATAGTCCTGCCTTAGTCAGCAAAAATGAAATGAAGGGTTGCATCGTTACTTTCTCGGTGGTCCCAAAAGTGGAGTCTGGGTGATGTATTGGCTGGAACGTTGGATTGAGACTAGTGAGACATTGGTTCAAATCCCCACTGAAGCATAGGATAAGTCTAGACTATTATCATTAGCCATTAGCCATTATCTCTCAATCCCACTAACCTTCAAAGTGAGGATGTGAGGATGAAATAGGAGAGATACAAATATTACAGATATTTTTCCTGGGTTTTCTGTAAGGTTTATATAATATACATGGACTTGTCGCCTACTACATGGCTCAAGGTGCAAAACAAATGTGACTATATAAACTCTTCTTTTTTTCTGCTTTCCTAGCGTATTTATTACCTGTCTCTGGAATTCTACATGGGCCGAACACTTCAGAATACGATGATAAACCTGGGTCTGCAGAATGCCTGTGATGAAGCTATTTATCAGGTGTGTTCCACCTTTGAGGCTGGACTAGTGCTCTTCAGTGTGTGTGTATAAGGAAGCAGGAAATGTTTATAATGTTTTATGGACAGTTCATAAATGATGTTAAAATTCAGAAAGTCTCAGGTTTTGTTTTGTTTTTTTAGAAAAGCTTCTTTCCTTCCTAGTTTTTCAGGAAAATATAAAAATGTGTTTTCTTTTACACATATGATCATGTGCCATGAGCCTTTGAAATAGTGGGGCATTGATCTGATCGGGGGAAAGCAACAAACTGACAAAACAGCCTGGGTGATACCTTAGCATTACATAGATAGTATATAATTTTACAATATCAGCTTTTAAGATCAAATCTAGTTAATTATGTAATCCTATTTTTAATGGGAATAATTTCAATTTCACAATGAAAGGATGGCCTGCATTTAGGAGTCAATATAATGATTATGCAAATCAGGTTAAAAGATTTATCATAGGTGCATTCTTTTGCAAATTAGGTGAATATGAGTTCCTAAAAAGCTTTCTTCCTCTGGTTCTAGTGGTAACAGAATAGAAATTAAAATAGACATTTGTAAGATACAAAATGAAACAAGGAAGGAAATTAGCAAATCATTAGCAATCACATTCCTTTAAATTTGGATATAAAATAAGAGCTACAAATCTCTGCACTATACACACAATACTCTTATCTGTTTGATATCTGGATTTATATTAATAAAGAGCCTGATCATTTTTTAGAGCCTTGTAAGGTTTCAGTCTAATCCGCCCACAGCACTTCTTCAAATGTTTATTGCTGAAGACAGTATGACTCATGGATTCCAGGCCTTTTGGCAAAGCTGCTAATGTGATTTAGCCCTGGACAGTTACCTTGCTATCAAATTCACAAAGAGCCAGATTTTCTTTCTGGGCAAGGAGAAGTTGTTTTGTTTGGAAAGAAATCAAGCTGAGAATGTTCACCATGGAAAATGAAAAAATCAAGCTACTATCAGCAACCCAAACGATAGATCTATGAGATCCATGATCGGATTTCCAGACAGTTTAGGTTTTGGTTAAAAGCAATTGAAAGGGAAGAGAGGATGCTCATTCTTGGTCTGAATTCAAGAATTGGGGAGGTGTAAAAATTAGCAGCTTTCCCATGCCTTCCCTAATTTAAATTTGATCTGAATCTATTAATGGTGCTAGGAGAAAATTCAGCGATCCATTTCTTCTCCTCTCCTCTCCTCTCCTCTCCTCTCCTCTCCTCTCCTCTCCTCTCCTCTCCTCT
>JANHFK010004152.1:18317-35837 GCA_036250565.1 Sibynophis collaris | reverse complement strand
ACATGCTCAAAAGGTTCTGTGCATGCGCCGAAGAGGTGCTCCCACACGGGAGCGCACCCAAACCAGTAGCAAAGGTAAATAGATGTCACCCTTGGTTCAAAGTGGGTTAAAAGCACCAAAGAACCTGCTTGCTTTCCTCTAAAATGAGAATTCCTGAACAACCTGTGATTCATAGTTAGCATCCAGTCTGATGCCCTCAAAGTGCATTGGGATTGCCCAGTCAGCCCAAATTAAGTCAAATTACCTGCTGGATTCTGGATAATTTTCAGAGCAAGTGGCAGCAAATAAAAAATTAAGACATTTGCTTAGGCTCATGGTAGATTGCTAAGCTTTGCTTTAGGAACTAGACTTTATCTGTATGTTTCAAATTGTGCAGTTATGTGGATTATTTAAAACAATCTTATATAAAGAGCAGACACTGAAATATTTGTTATTTCTCATACTGAAACCACTCCATCCAGAGTTTTTCTTGAGTCAGTGTTGTCTCTAAGGGCACATTTTTAGTATTTTAAAAGTATATTGGGAAACCCCATGAATTTTAATTTCAGGCAATAACATCACGATTTTGGGATCTATCAGGTCTTCCAGCCTGGGTTGCTAAATAAATAATTTTTCTTTTTTACAAATGCTGAGGAAATTGACTATATTTTAGAGTCCAATCAATCCTTAAATGGCAACTTTATTTGTTAATGACCAGAATGGAAATGAATGTATGTCCTGTAAATTTCCAGAACCAAAACATTAAACAAACATGCTGTTTTCCTTTTCAGACTACTAAAGAGGCATTATCAATCTAATACCAGGTATAATACCAGGTCAAAGAAATAATGAATATAATCTACAAAGGATTCCTTCTCTAAGCTGGTGCCCTCCAAATATCCTGTGGTAGCAACTCCCCACTGTCAGGGAGTTATATAGGAGCAGGAGCCCAGAAACAGCTGCCTAATCTCACTAGATTAATTTTTAAGATTGCCCCATACAGATGAGCAATACAACTTCATCTATCAAATGTAGGAAATAGTGACCACAGTTTTCTGAACAGAGACGCAAATAGGCATGCAATAATAGCACCCCTCACTTAACAGGCGAAATACTTTGTCAAAAACAGGTGACTTTTGTCAGAGCTGACACTGTGATCATCTGTTGAGAAGTTAGGACACAGAGCTGAGGCAGTTCAATATCAATCAATCAATAGCAGATTTATATACCACTTCACAGTGCTTTACAACCCTCTCTAAGCAGTTTACAGAGTCAGCATATTGCCCCCCAACAATCCAGGTCCTTATTTTACTACCTTGGAAGGATGGAAGGTTGAGTCAACCTTGAGCCTGGTGAGATTCGACCTGCCAAATTGTAGGCAGCCGGCAGTCAGCAGAAGTAGCCTGTAGTACTGCTAACCACTGTGCCACTGCTAAGAGATCCTTTCCACTATCCAGGACTAGTCAATTCCCATATCAATCTATTCTATTGGAATGGCATGAAACAGTAATTTCATAAATTTCAAGAGCCATAAAGAAACAAAATTTCAAAGCTTGCATTATTCCAGAAAACAACCAATCATGAAAGCAAAACTGATATTCATTTTATATCAGTCTGCTGTATTTTTGTCTAACCAAAGTGGAGGAATTTGAAGTAAAATATATGGTTTTCTACTTTGTGTAGGCCATAATTCACTAAATTGCTAAAAGTCCTTCCAAGTTTATGCAACATTTAAGTATATTATAGAATATATTGGTATGTTTATAGCTATAGTACCTCATTTCAGATGAACTTTGGGGTTTTATAACTTATTAACTCAAGATATTTGTAAGTATGTTATTCACATGTTCAGTTAGTTTTTTATTTGCTGTTTGTGGTATATAGCCATACTTACACAATTGTAACTTCCAGGCTCGTCCAAACTAGAAAGATTCTTACCACAAGCCAAGCTGTTAAACCACTTGGAAGATTTATTTACAATTGTAGCTTGTTCCAAAACTACTAACTATCATTTCTTAGCTCACAGAAATTGGAATCTGCGATTAATTGGAATCTGTTTGGTCTGATTGTAGCAATAGTAGTGGAAAAATGATTCCTACCAATCTGGGTTTATAAACTGAGATTATACCAATATGGCTACAATTTTACTCTATAGAGTAATAATTATTGTCAGAATGTTAATTGTAAAGGAGTACTTTGGTTTCATAGTAATACCATCATTATATCCATGTCATTCTAAATTGTGTTCTAGAATGCCCAAGATGATTAACCAGAGATTAGTAAGAACACATGTCTGCCAACCCTGATTGGCTAACTGAGGAATTCCCAAAGAGCTTGCCTAGTTTACTGTTTGAAAATGCCTGTCATAGAGTATCTTAACTTTGATCAGGAAAAGCCCATACCATTGTGTTGCCTCAGTACTAGGAAGCCTTGCTTTTTTAACCCTTGCAGATTCCTGCTTGCTAGACTCAAAGCATCTTAATTGGCACTTACAGATATTTCCTGTTTCTCAGAGATAAGGCCCTCTTGTCCTTAATCATGAAGGGCAAGCATGTTCCTAATGAATAAAGTAGTCATTTGGACATTAATAAAATATTCTGATGTTTCTTGAGTGGATTATATACCCAAATAATTACAAATGCAGCACTTTATCTAGAAGCCAGCCAGGTTTAAAAAAAATCAAGAAAGGTCATCGTATGTTAATCAATAGAAAGAAATAATTCTACAAAACTATGAATTTGCTTAAATCCTTGGTTCTTGCACATGGTTCTTTTCTCATGCTGACAAGGAAAAGTTCAAATCACTTGTCTTATAAAACACATACAGATAATAATATTTATATAGCCTTTTAGATTCTTCCTTTGATATTATCAGTTAGGGGCCTAATCTGACTTTTATAGCATTGAAAATACAGAATTAAGCAGGGCCTACTTTAAGGGATGACATTCCCTCATCAGTTTACTAAAATAAAAAAATAAATCAGTATCCCAATTTCATCGTAATAGTTCTTTAGCTAGCCTGGTCCTAATCCAACCAATGTTACTCTTTAATAAGCAAAGTGATATTTATGTCCTACTAAAGATGAAAGAAATGCAGTTAACTGTAATTGGATTGAGCAATTTCTTGGCCAATCGCAGAAAATAGGAATAAATCAACAAAATCAGGGAAAAGCTTTAAAATACTGACAATTAAGAATTAGCCTTTAACAAGCTGAAGGTTTGAATCGACAATTTCTCACTAAACACTTGTTTATATAAGCTCAAAAAAGCTATCCTTTCCTTGCTGGCTGGTGGTGTCACCTTAATTGTTTTAAGAAATAAAATTGTGCTGTTAACTATAGCAGGTTCACAACTAAGAAATAATTGAATATGAAAGCTCTGTTGAAAAAGCATTGAAAAATTCACTATATGTTGTCATCAGGCTACACATGAAAGCAGTCCTTAAGTGCATTTAAGACAAGGGCTAATCTCCACAACACATTGTACCTATTAGATTTATTTGGTTGTTGCTCTTAGTAAATAACCATTCTACTTGCCTTTCATTGCATAGTCAATTTATTCCCACATTGAAGAAAATAGATTGGCCATTCCTGGTTTGAAGCTCATAGATGCTGGATATTGGCTGGGTACAAATCTTACTACTGTGTTGTCAAAGGCAGAATATATATAATGGAGGAATTCCAGGGAACACAATATTGTATTAAAGGAATGCTGCTAAACGTTTCTTCGATATGAATTGTTTTTAGGCTGATTACAGCTCGGTGTTCCCATGATTCATTTTAATGCCATGAAATGCTTCAAATAAGGAAGCAAAATTGATGTACTCCTTTCAGCATATACAGAACATTTCCACCTAAATAGTGTGGACTGTGTTGTTATTATTTAAATCTAAGTAAAGTATCACAGGTTTCTGCTGAGGAAGTCTTACCATGTCTTGAAATTTGTGCATAAAATATTGCATGTTTGCAAGCATTCCCATCTCACATGTATTTTGCATTACACTCTCAAGAATGTGTTGTTCTGTTCCTGGTTATTTTTCTTAATGGTCTGTAAAACTATTGTGAGCAACACTGACTTCAGAGAGGATATCTCTTCAAGCAACAACTAGCCAGGCAGGAGGCTGAAGCAAGCAAATTAGCAAATTTACTGTGCTTGCTAAATAAATGTATTTGTCACAATCATGTCATTTACAAAACTAATTTTGAGTTTGTTTTAATGTGTGTGGTGTGCTTATATGATATAGTATTGTTACTCTCCCGTGTTTCCAAAACATTAAACTTCCATGAACATTGCACTTGATTTACCTGTTATTTTGGAATGAAATTACAAAACGACCATATTATTAAAGTCAGTATAATAAGTATGATGTGATAGCTACAAGAGTTAGGTCCAAACCAAAGCAAAAATTCCCTTATATGGCTTAGCTTGACTAAATAATTCATGGTCTCGGTCAGTTCTGAATGGTGGGAGCTCTTATTTACTCAAAGTACTAGAGCTGCACTGTCCATGGATGATATTTTAACACTTGGTCCCTTAAGTAGTTTCTTTCTAAACTTCTGTCTCCTCCCACAGCAAATAGCAGGCATAGGAAAAGTGGTCTGCAAATGAAGGCAGATATACATGTCCCAGGATAATGTTGCAAGATCTAATTTGGGTTGGTCACCTGGATCAGTGGTTTAGCCTTCACAGCATTTGAATTTGTGCTGGAGCCCATCCTTGGGGAACTTCTCTCTACTACACATTCTGATAGATGGAAGTTCCCTGAGGGTGGACTCCAGCATGAGTCCAAAAGCTTGGAAGACTCTAGTCCCAGTGACCGACCCATATTGGATTCTGAAAAATGGTCCATTCCAATCAGGGTGATGAGGATTTGGAAACATCTCTGATGCCACAATCCCAACTGAAGTTGGGCTCCCAACTGTAGAGTTAGAGGCCATGTAGAGGTTGCGTGCAGCAAACTGCCCATCTCAAATGCAGGCCTCGAAGACCTACGTGATCTCATTCTGTTCACAGTGCCAAAAGATAGCACTGCTCCTGACTGGCATATGATCTCACCTAGTTGGCGAGGAGAATTCATCAATTAAATGGCTGTTGCTGTGTGTTTACTTTCTGCTGCTTGTAAAACTGTATAAAAGTAATAAACACTGCGTAGGCAGTCGGACATCTTTGGGCATCTTGGCAACAGACATCTTTGCCACAAACATTTTTGCAGGAGCTATCTTTGGGAAATCTTTGTAACCTGCTATGACTTATCTTTGAACCCATCATTTGGTTCTTTGAACCCAACACCCAACTGCCAGTCTCTAAAATATCTAATGTAGCATTTATGTCTATTTTGACTGAGATGTAACTGAAAAGTCCAACATTTTCACCATGGACTTGTTCAATGACCGTTCTTAGGTTCAATATTCACAACAGTGGCATGGGGAAGATATTATTCAAAGGTACCCCTACAAGGATTACAAGTTAGTTTACATAGTTGAACAGACAATAACCAGAGTTTTATATTGTATGGTTAGGTATCTTACAAGTCACAAAAATGCAGAATATTTTTAAGCTAGTATACTCTTATTTTGTTATTAAAATTATCCTGTGAGAATATGATTGAACCAAGTATTCTAGTGTATTTTACAAATTGAGTGAGAATCCTGGGCAACTAAGAATGAAACCTCTAATTTCTATTTATGCAAACTGGATCCATGCCACATATTTTAAGCCATTCATCATAAGAAAAAATAGTTTTGAGGGACAATACACTTAATTAGAAAAAGAAATATATTTGGATTTTAAAGGTAGCGTGATTAAAATGTGAACACCAGACTTACTCCTCTAAGGTGCCATACATATGTGAAATACAGCTAGCTTTATCTACAGATATTTTGATTAGATTACTTGAAGCAAAATTGCATTTTATATCAACTAGCCACTCTCCTAAACCTCCTGGAAGGCACTTGTCATTTTAGGATGATACTGTCCTGGGTTTAGTTGACAACACTCCAATTTCTTATTTTGAATTCAGAGAGAGCCTGTGTTTCAATCCCCAGTACTGTCTTATGAATGGGCAAGTGATTGATGTCCTTAATAACTCAGTTTATTTTAAATTATCACCTATATTATTTACAATTATTTCCTATTTCTTTGAATTATATCGCCAGCCAAAAAGAGTATAAATAAAATAGGAGCTGAGTAACAATAAATTCAATTATTTCAGCCAAGAAACCATCAGGTGGATGGTTTCCACTCCTTTTCAGCTTTCAAATGGAAGTTGAATGCATTGAGTAAAGGGATGGAAAATAATCCAAGATTCCTTCCAGCTCCTATATTATGTGTTTCTGTTCACCATCACAAGTGAAGTTCATGAGAGATTTGAGCAAATTCCCTTTCTTTGTGTCCTGTGGCCATAGAAGCCTGAAGCAGTGGTCATGGGTAATGGTATGTTTTTATAACTGGTGGAGCCAGACAAATAATTACGAAGTAATTTTGTTTTTCTTAAGGCCTTAGTGGTAGATTAATGGAATGGTGTAAAAATTAGAATGACAATAGTTCTTTCCCCTTGATCTTTTGTAGAAATTTCCTTGCCAGCATTCTATTCGTGTTTTTGTTACACAATTTAAATATTCACATTTTGTTTCCTGTACATTCAGTAACTTCCAATTTTTAATTTGCATTAATGCTTGTTCTTGGCTGTCTTTTATATAACCAACATCCACGATTTTCTGGAAGAGCTTGTGAAAATTCTACACAAGTTTATAGAGAATATCTATAGAACACCTGAGGGACATCTACTGTAAGCAGATCCAAATGTAATCTCACTGAATGTGTAAAATTGGTCATAGAAAAATTGTCAAGTTATTGGGCACAATGTAACTCACAAATCACATAAATGTGTTCCTACATTAGCCCAGAGCACCTCTCAACATATAGAATTCTTTGAGTAGAAGGTATGTACTCACATGCACATATCTGCAGTTGTTTGGATCCCAATCAATATTTACTATTTTAAATGTTGTCTGACAATTTATTGGATACGAGCATAAATGCCAGCAGTCCATGATTTGTTTTAAACAAAACAAAGCTACCTCCAAAAGAAGTCAAAATCATTTTTTATTAAAACTACACACTGTTTTAGATAAACATTTCAATTTCAATGCATATTACTGGCCTAACAATTGAAACATATGTGTCAGAACAAATAGCACTGTTCATGCTTTGGAATATAGTTTTTGTTGCACTGGTAGAGTAGACATTGCCACAATAGTCTGTACTTTTATCAATACTAAAGTAGTGACAGCAGGAGCAGTGCTACACAGAACATTATCTTGGTTTTCTCAAAAGAGCTGAAACAGCATTTTTGCCTTTCTTAAATGCAATAATCCTAAACGAGGAGGGGAGAAAAGATGAAATTTTATGTGGCACAATTCTTTTGCAAGTTATTGTGAATCAAAACTGATAGATTACTTAACTGCAGGAAATCTAAATGCAAAGAACAAGCTAATGTTTGCAGAATGAATCTAAGTTTTTGATACATGCCAAAAAAGTAGTAATATACAGACAATATTAGTAATACCTGCTATATCTTTCAGACTAAAAAACTAGTTTGATCATCAGTACCTAGTCTATTGTGCCCAATATTGAATGTTTTAAGACACAACATATTTCAGGGTCAACTTCACAAAAAGAGGGATCACTGTAAAGCGATCTGCTTAAGCCCATCAGTCACACTGGCTCATAATTCACTTTGTTCTAATTGCTCACCATGCCATGCCTGCACTGAATTTTGTTAGCAAAACGAAGTATGTGCAAATAGCAAAAGATCAGTCTTCTCTAGTCCCCTTCCTATTCAGCCCCTTCCATTCTTTCTTAATTTAGAACTGAAGTCCCAGCATATATGGAAGATTCCCAAGTTGAAGAAGACTGGCCTAAATGAACATTCATGCTATCCTTTTTGTCATAAGAGATGTAGATTTTTCAAATCTCAAAAATGGATTTTGGTAATCACATGGCAGTGTTTGGATGATCATGTCCCAGCTTAATAAAGTTATACTGGAATGTTGTGCACTCATGAACAATCACTTTGTTCTTTCTTCATGTGATCAAATCAACAAGTCTCAGTAAACCATAGCCTCTTACAACATCCCAATTGGAAATCAGTGTTAATGGTGTCTAATAAGCTAGGATAGAGAATCTATCTTTAAGCAATGGCTTCATAATTCATCTCATTTGAAACATACTAACTATAGTTTCTCAACCCAAACTATGGTTCACTGACATTTCTGGCTTGTTTCATCACATATAAAAAGCAAAACACTTATGTGCATGTGGGAGGATTATACATTTATTAAAGCCATGATTTTATTTGGAAGAAGTGGTATGGAATGCGTAGCATTGCAAATGTAGCCCCAGTCTTCAGCTCAATCAAGAAGCCATCTCTGCTTCCAGAATTATATGGTGGAAGCAGAAACCTCCCTTGCAAAACTCATAGAGGCTTTAACGGGTTACCTCTTTCCAATCAAAATAGAAGCAATGCACAGCGTTGTTATTGATTAAGCCATAACTGGGATAAGGGACTAAGTTTTCATAAAATACAAGATTTGGTCAGTCTCAAAAGCAGTACATGAAAGCCAGATTCTGTATTTGTTAAAACTAGTTATTACATTGTCTGCTCAATTCAGTATAGAAAGTATAATTTTAATACAATAAAAGAAAAAAAACCTTTATTCATACTTTGTGTTAACTGAAGGGAACATTTAAAGTCAGTAAGGTAGATTTCATACATCACAGGTTTTAATGATATACATAGCAAACTAAAAACAACCCTCACTTTTTATAGTAGAAAGTAATTGCGTGAATGATCAGGGATGAAGTACTGTTAACATAAGAATGTATCACTTTCAATACCTTTGGTTGATTTGGGTGACATTTCAGCATTTCATGTGAAACTACGAATAATTTCATTGCTGAGAATTCAGAATGAGTTTTATTCCCAAAGAAAATGCACATCAAAAGAAATCAAAAGGTTAATTTCTTTCTCTTGTATTTAAAAAGGAAACTTTTGACCACCTATAGTGTACCTGAGCGTTTTGAAGGAAATGGTTAGGCTGGGATGTCTGAAGAATCACAATTATTTAAAATGGTATCATTTCTTTTTCACCCCCAAAGTGCTTGTATTTCTCTCTATGATTAGAAGAGATTGGAAGACATCTTTACTACAGCGAAAACACACATTCTCCCACAAGTCTAAACTTAAAGACATCTGTTAACAGAAAAGTTACTTCAAACAACTTCCAAGGATAATATTTAATTAATATGATGTACTTCACTTAAGGGATATGCACATCAAAAGAAAATGATTTGAAAAGTAGAGGCAAAATTTCAGCATGGGTACATGTCTGTAGACAGAGGTATAATAATTTTTTGTGTGTATTTCTTGCCTGCGAGAGTTGAAAGCAAAGCAATAAAGCGAAAACTGACCACTGTTAAATTATAATCATTAAACAGGCACCTTTTTTAAAAAAAGTGAGTCATCCTTCAATTCATTCTAAAATGTTGTCTTGTTATTTGTTTGTTTCTGGTTTCTAAAATTAATTTAAAATCCACATTATCTTCTGCAAGCTACAGGAGAATATCCATTACCAAACTAAATTCTAGAAGAAAACCTACAGCTCAAAAAAAAAAGAGAGAGAAAGCATTGAAAAGTTGTAAGAATTACATTGCAGATAACTATAGTCCAGCTATGTTTTAGAGTGCAAGTTCTTTTGTCTTGTAAAGAGCTGTTGTAACAATCCGGCACAATATTGTGAGAATGTTTATAATTTCTGGGAGAAAGCAGGGGTGGTGGCAGGGGGGTTATAAAGTCTTTATTGTGCTTGAACTTAATTGTTCCAACATTTTGCTCCCTTATTCTTTGGGGGGGGGGGGGGCGAGACGCAAGAAGCCAATTACATTCATTCTTCATATCTACTGCCCCAAAACTTGGGATTTCAAGGTAGCTTTTAGAACTGAAGCCAGAATCAATGGCATATCCAGTGCTTGGGTTTCAATAATAGCAGACTTTTTTTTCTTTTTCAAAGATGGTATGATTTTAAGTGTAACATGTTAAAGTCCTCAGTGATGATGATGATGATGTGCAGATTTTCCCAGAAATTCCCTAAGAAGAAAAAAAAAAGCAGCTGTTTATTGTGTCAAATATTTTGCTATTTTAGGTTCATCCATTTCCTCTTCTCCCCATATCTGTCAGCATACTACTGCACTGTACTACTTCCTTTCCTGGATGGCTCAATGGTAGGTTGTTTTTTTTAATGTTGTGAGAACAGCTTATCAAATCTGTGACCTGATCTTTTTTAACAATAAACTCTTGTAGGAGTAGTTTGCCTTTACATAGCTGGGAAGATCCTGGAACATAAATAATGCAGTCTGGGGAAAAAACCAGGGATCTACATCTAACAAGATTAAAAATAAAAGACCAGATACTTTATCTTGACACTAAAAGTTCAGGAATTATTCCCAAGAGTTTGACTTGCTCTAAGACAAAAATATGATATAAGCAGACAGATCACAAGAAGGGAAGCAGACAAACAAATTCTTCTACTCCTTCTGCTAAACATTCATGTTATAAAAACAATGTCAAAATATTCCACAGTATCTCCCTCTTATATCCCTGTAATACAAATTCCAATACCATTTGAAATTGAAAAAATTACCCTTTAGAAATCTAGCAGACTATATCTGCTAGAATTGCCAACCAGCTCACCCCAGTACATATGAATTACCCCTTTAATTACCGTAATATTCGAGGTAGCTCTGGGCTCTTGTAGATGTATTTATGCCTGTATCCCAGCTCTTTGTGAAATGGAACAAACTGTACTTTGTAATCACGAAAGTTCCGAGATGGGGCAGCAATGTTATATAGCTGTGAAGATATTTAAAAGCAAATGCTTTCACCATATTAAAATTAAATACAAGATAGTACAGATAGTTCCCAGTTTAAGAACGAGTTCCATTTCCAAGGTCTAATCAACTATTAAGGTGAATTTGTATGTAAGATGGAACAGTAGTATTGTATAATACTGTATAAGTAGTACTGTATAATTAAGTTAAACCATTGTATTTAACTTTACCCATAGATCCCATTCTTAACAATGGGTCACCCTAAAACCAGGGTGTTCTTAAGCTGGGGACTTGCTATAATGTACAAATAGTTGGAACTAAGAAGTTCAACAAAAATTGAAATTACAGAAAAAGGGTCCCTTAGCATTAATCAAAATAGCACTAGCACTTAGACTTATATACCACTTTACAGTGCTTTATAACCCTCTCTAAGCGGTTTACAGAGTCAGCAGTAATACTGTTATAATGAAAATATATTTTGATTATGCTTTAATGTTTCAACTTTTAATTGTTAGTTCTTTATTATCTTTCCTTTACTGTGTATGCTGCTCAGTGCCACAGATTTGTGAGATCAGTGGCTATATAAATATGATAAACAAACGAACTAGTCATCCTGGCCAAAGGCCATGGAATGATGAAAATTACTGTCTAATACATATGACAGGCACTGAGTTAAAACTAAAGTTCAATTTTTCCTTTGTACACATTTTCCTGACTTTTCATTCTGTAGGACACAAAGAGGGACCCTCTTTGATTGCACAGACTTAACTGTTTCTTTCTCTAGATACAGTGACAGCTATCAGCTCCCATTTCACCAATTCCAATAATCATGACTTAAACCAAGTCATGGCGATAACTCCAGATTACAGGCAAATATAAAACCATGTACATGTCACACTGTATTTCACACTCTTCTCTGATAACCCCTCAGTGGAAGACACTAGACCACAGGTGGCAAACCCGTGACATCACGACAGCGTCACGTGACATATCAGGACCCCCCCCCTTCACTAAATTGGCTGTGATGTTTGACAGTCCTGCACTATACCATCTCATTCTCAGCAACTTTAAAGGCTATTGTGCAGACATGGAAAGAATAATAGAGAAAAAGATTGCTTTGAGATTATACAATGACAGACAAGGCTGCAGCTTTGGATCTTAGAATAAGAAGGAGCAGGATTATCAAGGAAGAATACACAGATCTGGTCCATACTTTTCTAATTCATGTAGGATAACCGATACTTGAATGAAAACACATTTTAGAAACAGTTTCCTTGACAATATGAAAGGCAAGTAAGACAGAGTTAAGTTATTTGTCTCCACGAACACTGTCTGAAAATGCATTTCTTCCAACAGTAGCAGTCAAGGTTTGATGTATTATCAGTGATTTGCCCCACAGAAATTAAATTGCATTTATTCAAGCCCTATTACTATTCTAGCTCTTTCAAGATATTTATAAAGTTATGACAGGGGCAAGAGTTAAAAAAACAAAGCAGCACCTTTTTTCCAAGATGAAATGGAACCACAGGATCATCTTCAGCATGAAGGACAAGCAGAGAGCATGAAATGTGCTTCACACTGTAAAGAAACCACATACCAAACAATTAATCAGGTATATTTTAAACATGTGAACAAAATATAAATACCTATGACTTTATTCAAGGTTAACTGTTGGAAAGTTCAGAATCATAGAATTTTATGCTTCTGCACATTATTTTATTTCACTTTTTTGAGGATTTGAAAAAATAAGTAGTTTTGCAAGTCTCCCAATGCAGATTATTTGCACTTGTGCAATTACATTCATGAAAAAATGGTTAAAACAAAATATGCTGCAATTAAAAATGAAATAGCATGAAAAAATAAAAATCTTAATTTTCCAAAGAAACAACTATCCAAAAGGCTATATCTTTGCTAGACAGAATGTTTTTCTTTGTTACAATGAACTGCTGGCTTTTTCTGAAAAATGTACATTTTCCTGAGGCCAAAGTAGCTGACCTGGAAAAGCAGAGATGGGTTCATCCATGGCACAATAATTCTGTGTCAACCTTTCAGAATAAGTTTTTTTTCCTGTCACTAAAATCTGAACCAGCAAGTGGTGGAGGAGGGAGTAAATAGATATTTTATTTACTTACTTCTCATCATTGGCAAACTTTATTCCACTTGAAGTGATAGGGTCAAGGAAAAACCAGTCAAATCCTGGGAAATATCTGTATATCTGGAAAAAGTTTGCAAGATGTCACAGGCAAATCTTCTATTTATGGTACAGGCATACAGGAGTATAATTTAAGAATTCATAAACACAACATTGTTCTGGTCACAAATTTTTCATGCCTTGTTTATATCCCAATTTCACCATAGGTAATCATTACTCATTGGCCCTAAATTGGGACTAGAATTTCTGCTGCTAAGTGAAAAAGTTGTTGGATAAAACATTATATGACTGTACCACTTAAAACTATGGTAGTCCTGATAATCTGCAGTCATTACTTGAGGACTCATGCTTCTCCTGTCTCACTGCCTCCTCTCTGGTCTGGCCCAGCAAGCTTGCCCTGCTATGCTCACCTCAGCTTCTAATTCTTGCCATCTCAGCCTTTCTGTCTGCCCAGGACTCCACCCCCACCCCCACGCTGACCTCTCCCATCTTCTTTCTCTTGCTGCTGAGAAGGTGTGCCCAGCAACGAGGTGTCACAGTAGCCTTGCAAGGAAGAAGATGGCGAAGGTCAGCTGGGACAGCAGGAGCCCTGCAAGGATAACAGAGTGCAGGACAGTGTAGTGCAAGGAGGAGTGTAGAGTGGTGAGGGCAGCAAGGACAGTGGAGTGCAAGGCAGCTAATAAGGAAGATAGGAGAAATAGGTAAGGGAGGGGGAGTTGAAGCACATGCTGCAGTCATAAATGTGGTGGCTTGCCAAGTGCCTAATTTTTTATCACAAGGGTGTTGCAATGATTGCAACTTTGATGACTGGTCATAAATACTATTCATTCAGTGCTCTTGTAAATATGAATAGACACTGAATGAATGGTTATTAAGTAAGGATTACCTGTACCGCAGTACACTCTACATAGGCTCACTTTGCAAAGTGCCTGGAAGCTAAATTGGTAAAATATGACTATTAGTTTGCTAATTAATGCTATTGGTAACTAATGCATAACAATGAGTTCACTTGATAGCCATGTTTAACTCTTTCAACTGACAATTTAATTTAACAGGGTGCTAATATATTGGCTAAAAGATTTAAGGCCTGATAATGTGATGGGGTCATCACTCCCATTATAATATTTTAAGATCTACATTTTATTTTATTCTCTTTTAGCAGTGAAGGAAATATTTCTTGGGATCATATTGGGCCTTCAGTGCAACAGGAGGAGGAAAAAGGGAGAAAAGATTACAATTCTTTCTTCTAAGGTTAAGATTAAATACATTATCTTTATTTGGGGATTCATTCTGTTTTTAATGTGCCTTTT
Organism: Sibynophis collaris; assembly: GCA_036250565.1. Classification (NCBI taxonomy): domain Eukaryota; kingdom Metazoa; phylum Chordata; class Lepidosauria; order Squamata; family Sibynophiidae; genus Sibynophis; species Sibynophis collaris. The sequence continues at coordinate 21,510 of JANHFK010004152.1, read as the reverse complement.
GAGAAAAAAAGGCTATGCCTTGTGATAAGAAGAGGCAGCGTTTTCTTCCATGCTTTAGTTCTACTCTGTCTGATCACTGTTATACTTTCACAGTACTCCTTTTTCACACTTTCATTAGCATAGAACAGTAATTCATTATAAATGGAAAAAAGAACTTTAAGTAGAAACATGCAGTTCCTCCAACTAAGTTCAGAGGCAGAACTCTAATGATTATGTCAGAGAGGGTTTTTAAATAGCATCAGTTATTCCAAGGATGCTAGCATTGATCTTGGCCGAATCTCTATTTTCAGCAGAGTCCTTCTTACAAGGTGATACACTAGAAGATGCACTTTAGTTTCTGGTGAATTACGAGGTTAGGGGTTCATTAGGACTAACATTAGGAAATTAGCTAATGTTTCCAAGTCTGTTCAAAGTACAAAGTAAGGCTCACTTATAAGTTCCAGTATATACATACAGAATGTATGTGTAACTCCTTCAATGCATATTCCTTCTGGTTATGAATTTGTAAAATGTAGAAATATCGAAGCGTAACTCCAGAGAGTTAATCTGTGGTAGTATTCAGCCGGTTCTATCCGGTTCGGGTGAACCGATAGCGGTGGCTGCGGGAGGCTCCGCCCACCCACCCGGATGTCATCACGTCCTGTTTTTGACGCTCTGCATATATGCAGAAGGTCCTGCGCATGCGCGGAGGTGGCACATGTGCTCACATTTGCAAAACAGTAGCAAAGGTAAGTGAATACCACCCCTGGTGTTAATGCTTATCGTATATTCTTACTCTCCTTTCCAAATGATTTCATTCCAAAGAAGGCCAATTACTATACTATCAGATTTCTCACACAGATATTTTTTCCTGAATATACCCAATTCATACATGGAACTATTTCAATCTTTTTGAGCTAGAAAAGCAAATGGCAGAGGAAACAATACTTTGCACGTATGGGGAAAAAATGAAACAAAAAATCTTGATAATCTCATAACCTCCTCGCTTGGGTTTTTAAATAACTGGGTAATTGGGTTTTATAATGGGGTTTTAAATGGGTTTAAACAGTCATTATTTAATTGTTTTTAATTGATATTTTAATTTTTGTAATGAATGTTTTTTAACTGACTGTAAACCGCCCTGAATCCTGCAAAGGAGAAGGGCGGTATACAAATTGAATAAATACTAAATACTAAATTGATATATATTCCTTATTGGACATGTTGAAAATTCTCAAGTATACTTAAATATGACAATATAATGGGAATTTTAGCATGTAAATCTGTACTTACGACTGAAAAGGGGTGACTTTTTGCTTCTTCACGTATGTTTGTAAAAGGTGATTCTAATATCAGGGCATCTGGGGGAGTTTCTGAAAAATAAAGAGCATTGTCCATTTCAGCCAAACTATTGGTGCATTCCTATAAAAATATGTCTTGCATCCACCTTGAAGGGCATCTAAGTAGTGCAGAGAAATGCAAATCCAGAGATGGAACTATGCATAGAAACATGATTGCAAGAATACTTTCCAGCTTTAAAAAAATTGCCATTATTTTCAATTTCTGTCTGGATGAAACAGTAAGTATTATTACATTATTTTTTAAAGCCACTTGGACAAATTACCAAAGCAGTTATCTGAAATGAATAAGCTCTGACTTAAGAAGAGTTCAGGAGAGTGTGATATCATGAACTTTGATAGCATTAAAAACCTCTAAAATAAAATATCACAGGCTGAACAACTGGATTTATCTTTTGAACATACAAATGTTAATTTCTCTATCAGGATTGAAAAATGTTAGGCAAATCCATCCATCATAGAAGAGCTGAGTAAAGAAGCTTTTTGCAGCTGCTAAAACCTGGAGGCAAGTACAGCCTCCCTAGAACTTCGAACATTATCAAATTATATATGAGAGAAGAAAACTGAAATGTATTACAAGAAAATAACTATGCTCGTTAATCAAATTTAATAAAACATTTGTTTTTTCCGGCCTTCTCTTCCAATTGGTCCTGCCCCACCTATCAACAGCTAAGTGTGAAACTTGGCCTGCAAAAAACTGCATTATCATGATGGAGTCATTATCTCACTCTGACATTATAATAAAAAGGCAGTTTTACTGCTAAATACTGACCTATTTAAACTCTTCTCAAAGACAAGAGAAAATATGGAGGATATCAAATGCTCTTTGATAACATCATGTAGAAAAAGCCATCTTACCTCTTTCACAAAGACGTCTTACTAGATTGGTTGCAACTCTAGAAACAAAATAGAGTTAAGTGTTGATTACAGAGAGCTCTCACCTAGTTCTCTTCTTAAACCTTCTTTACAACTCTAGCCCTTTTATCTTATCTCCTACTCTGAAAAACATGCCATAAAACATTGCTTGATCATAAGAAAGCAGCAATGTGTAAAATTCCAGATGCATATACTGAAATAGTCCCTCCTTTGGGGAAATGGAATTGTGGAACTTTTAATGACATAAATAACAATAGCCATGACATAAATAACAGCTCTATCTCCCTAATCTAAATTAAATAAAGTATAAAGAGCATTCATAGATTGTTAATAAAACACTATTCATCAGATCAGTTTCATACATTGCTCCAGTAGAAATTAAAGTAGTAAACAGTAAACTATTGCTCAACATTTGTATTGCAAAGTTAATCAAATAATGTATAACCTCAAATCTAAGGTGCCTAAATAATAGTCATCTTTTATTTTTCAATCTAAAGAAGTATTTGTATGAATCTAAATGCTTATGACTTCCTCTTATCTTAAAACTAAAATGCTTTGGATTCCAAGTTCTTCTCAGTGGACCCATACTGAATATAAGATATTTATATTGTAAAAGTAATTTTGATATATTCCCTGCAGCTATTTTGCAACCCCACCCTTCTTTTGAGAACTTATGGATTCTACTAATAGAGAGGGGAGGGGAGGAGAGGAGAGGAGAGGAAAGAAACTCCTTGACTGGAGTCTTTTTGTGAATGGAAGGGTCCTTCTATACACTGAAAGGCAACTTAAGTACAATCCTCTGACCCCGGGGGGGCAGGGGTGGGGAACAAATTTATCATTAAATGACACAAGAAGAAACCATTACATATGGGATGTTTAATCTAAAGCCTAAAGCAGTGGTCGGCCAACCGCGGTTTGCGAGCCACATGCGGCTCTTTGCCCCCTTGAGTGTGGCTCTGCTACAAAAAGCATGTGCGGGC
>JANHFK010004149.1:68792-83382 GCA_036250565.1 Sibynophis collaris | reverse complement strand
AACGAAAGTATTGAGAGAAATATCCATTTGGGTTCAGTTCCAAATGGGTAGAAAGACACTGGAAACATGGAGGCTGATTGGAAAGATGGTTTATTGGTGGACAGGACCACATGGGTTTGAAGTCCTGGTGCAGCTGAACACAAAGGTTTGAGAAAGAGAGGTATTTATACCCTCTCTTGGGCCTTGCCTTTGAGTTTCCTGTTCCTGTGCAAGAAATGTATTCTATTGGTTGTTGTCAGACTCCCATGTGGAGTCATGTTTGTCTGAATCAAGTTTGGTTGAACCTTGGGCTGATGTAATATCCCCAGATGCCATATGGCAAGCTCTGCTGCTAGATGGGTAGAGGGCTAATCCTATTATGTCGTGAGGGTGAAGGTCTTTTGTCTTGTAGATAGGATGGCCCAGTCTTTTGTCTTGTAGATAGGCTGCTACCAAAATATCTGCTGGGGGCAGAGAGCTGAGGCTGAGTTTCTGTTTCCTTTAAGATTTTTATTTCTCTTTTAGGGAAAATATTCTGCCTTTTTAATATTTCCTAGGATATTTTATTCTTCCAGAAGAGGGATGGATGCTAACTTTCTACAAAAGGAAACAAACCTCTGTGATACAAATCTGGGACTGCCTAGTCTTTTATGCGGATATGAATCTGCTTTCACAATACTGCCACAATTGTTTAAACTATTCAGTACACACAAACATAAAGAAACATTTCTAGATCAACTACCGGTATATGCTGTACATACAGTATCTAACCTAAGTAATTTTTAAGCCACCACTTTCAATCTCCCTCTGTAAGGGAGAGTATATCAACTTTGGAGAAAAGAATATCTTAACTTTATTTTATTTTTTTCAGTCCTTTAGTGGCTTTTCATCCAGAATTGCAACAACTTTCTTCCATATTATCGTATTCAGCCCGAACACACTTTGTTGAAAATTGCACAGTGCATTGCCATATTTCTGGGAACTGCATGGTTAAATACCAGTTCTCTTGGTAAAAAGTAATTCAAAATTAAAGCACGTTTCAGGTATGACCAGTTTTGAGCAATCAAACTGCAAGTTACATTAATCTTATATGTCAACTCTATTCAACTTTAAGAAAAAAAATGATTACCTAAAGGGGGGGAATGAGCAGAGGGCAAGAAAAGATTCACCACCATGAAGCTGTCGCACAACTGGAAATGCTAGCACTGAATTAATAATCTCATGTTGCCTGTTATTTAACTGGTTTTTGTTATTAATCTTTCAATGCTTACTGCTTGATATGTGTAAAGCAAAGGAAGAGAATATAAAGCTAATGAAGAATGCCATTTAGGATAGGTGGATTAAGCCTCTCTTTCCAACTTTTGAGCTATTTAAAGCAGCCTACAAACATTTGAATATATATATTTAATACTGTTTAACTGTGTATTATTGGCAATTGGCTATATCTTAAAGCCAGACTTTTAATGTGCTTCTTTGATTGGTTAGTCACTTGATGGCACCCCAGCAGTGTACCTGTCCTATGGAGCAGCCTCCCCCTCTCCAAATATGGACAGTGTTTACCTTGTTGGTCCTTTGCAAGCCATAAAACCATTTCCCCCCAGGCATTTGGCTTAGGATACAGTATACCTGCTCTAATAGAAATATATGCCAATTTTACAGAGTCTCAATAGGGTTTTACTATAGTTTATAGTTAACATAAGTATTAACCCTATAGTTATAGTTATAAATATAGTGTGACGTTTCCAAAATATTCCCTAACTAATACATTAGCCACGAGCCAAACTTCAAAAGAAATACAGTCATTTATTAGGACAAACATTCTGGCAATACCTTGATGGAGTCAGAACTGATTTCATATACATTTACCCCATGACCCTGTCTCCTCCCTCCTCCCTGGGCATGTCATAAATCGCATTCTATAATTGGCCACGTTGGCGGATTGTGAAACTCACACCCCTCCTGCTGATTCTGGTAATCTAGGACACAATCTATAGAAAGGCATTTGTGGAATGTAGTTTCAGTTAGGGCAATCAAGCAGCTCCGTCAGTTCTCCCCTCCCCTCCTGCTTATGGCAACTTAAAAGCTTTGCAAGTTGACATTTAGATAACCAACTGTTCATTGATATAAGAGCACAAACAAAAAAGTAGCTTGAGAACTGCTATCCTATATTTTTACTGTGTTCAATTCTAAATGGATATGTGATGCATGATTAACATCTTGGTAATATGGACTGTTTCTAGGGAATGGCAATATTTACTTGGTTTCATTGCTGCTAATGTTCACTGGTCCATCATCTTGCTGGGAAAGAAACATTCAAATTCATTTCCAGTAGGAACTATCATGAAATTCTTGTAGACCTCTATTGTCATATAGCCTGCCCATCCTCATTATTGAATATATCCATGGACTCATAATATTCTGAACTTCAGATCATGTTAAAGCAATACCTAAAAGTCCTTCTGGATTTCTATAGAAAATGTTTAAGGTCTCAATTGCTGCATGTGTAGCAGCAACGTTTTCAATTTTCACATGTGAGAAGAAGGCTTTCCTGAGAAGGTTAAAACTAGTTTAATGTAAATTAAGAAAATGCTTGTATTGTTTAAACTTAATACATTGTTGTTAATAGAGTCTTTGCTGTTTTCATTGGTCCTTCCTAGCATCCTAGAGTGCTTGTTGTCTTAATAACCATGCAAAATTATTCTAAATGGATCCAGAAATTACCAGTGATTAGTGTTTAGGGACTTCATTGTCCTTGTACACCTGCAATTTGGGTATTGGCATTGTTTGTTTTTGGATGAACCATACAGTAAAATTTAAATTCTTTATAAAGTGAAATTATTTAACGTGATTATGCTCTTTATTTACCATGCTAAAAGAAAGCTTTTAAATATATTAATCTGAATGCCACACATACCAATCTGAGAAATGTTTCATGCACTGCATAATGTATCAGTGAACACAAAGATAATATTCTTGGCTTTCCACATTCCCTACCTTAGCTGATTTAATTTTTAAAAACTGTTTTAATTAGAAATGAATTATATGGAAAGCTGACATATCGAGAAGCAAAGGACAAGTTTTATTTACAAAAATGTTGCTAAAGTAATAGCAGGCCAGTGTTACATTTGAAAGGAGAAAGATTATAGATGTCTGGGCACAAAACATTTGGGAGTGGTGGTCAAATAGAAACTTCACTATCTTGTTTTTTTTATGTTTTGTAACTGTGAATAGGTATCTTTTCCCAATCTAATAGTTATTTTGTGATAGTGCCCACAATGTGCTTTCAAAATTCCAAATGTATCGACTTGTTCAAAAAGATTTGTTTTTTAGCATTATAAAAACATGGAATCTCTCCATATTTCTGATTAGTAATGTTTGGTGAAAGGAAGTCAGTTTCTGAAAACATGATATCGGTTCAGGAGTATTGGTTTATCCTAACCTCCAGACAATTTTTCTATCTTGTCAAATAACCCTTGTGTACACTCAAAATTGTCGATGAAGGAGATGCTTCAGGACATTTTTCTTCTTGAAACAAAGAAGAATGTCCATTACAACTACAGGTTAAGGTGCATAATGTATTCATATCAAAACCCAGCAGAATTTCCTTTTCAAAGATTACACTAATGTGTTTCCACCCAAAGTAATACATCCTTAAACAAAGGTGTAAACATCTTTCTTGAAGCAAAAACACTAGTAGGGTTAAAACAAAAAAGTAGTAAACTATTGTTTTATTGTTTGCCATTTTCCAAAATTTTATTGCTAGTGATTTTGGATGCAGGTGCTTAAAGGCAGATGGTAAGCTGGAGCTATAGGAGAAGAAAGGAAAACTAGTCAAGGATTAATGAAGGAAAATACAGTTTATCCTACTTAGATCTTCCATGGCAATTTACAGAAAAGTGAATCCTCTACATTGCTTGCTTAGAATCAGACCACTGAACAATAACAGCTTATTTCTATATCTGTAGTTTTACAAAAATATGATGCAAATCATTTTTTATAAGAAAATCAATTTTAAAAATCAATTCCTCTGTCTGGAAAAATTGCTTCACTTTCCCTAATATGAATATTTGTTTTACTCTATGATAATAGAGTTAAGGAACAAAGAGTTGAATTAGAAGCATAAAATGTTTCTCATATTATATACTTTGGCATACAACCTTACGTTTGAGAATATGACATAGCTGCTATATTTCTTCCACTAGAAATAAGAATTTTTACTCCATAAATTTCAAAATCCAATAATCAGTTTATTACCTTGGTTTTTCCAGGATTATACCACAGCTGTCAATGTTCCGAGTAATGCATCCAAAGAAATAAGAACTCCGAGGTAGGCAGGTCCTTCAAAGAACATGTTTATTGGATGCATCATATTGGCATGACCAGTGAAAACCAACTCTAAAAGTTTCCCACAGTTACGGTATAATTAAAAGAGCAAAAGTTTCCCTTCCCAGGTGTCACAGATCACATTGTCCAATTAAAGCAATTGGCAGGCTTCCTCGATCACTTCTGCTCCTCTTCCAACTGTTGGGATCATCTTGTTTCCTATAGGAGAGCTCTTTATTTTGTCTATGAGATGGTCTAGCTATTTCCCTCCCCTCCTCCCCTCATAGTGCGTGGCAACTATGAAGCAACACAAGACGGCTTCAGTTCAGAGTTGACAACAGTGTTTCCATATTGCAAAATTCAGCTGCCTCTTGCTGGTAGGAAACTAGGAAACTAATTCAGAATCTAATTTACAGGGGAAAGTAACAGTATACCAATCATATCTGATGTCACACACACACACACACACACACACACATATAAATAATGATTTCACCAAATTAAAGTGGGAAATGGTGGGATTGTGATTTAGTAAAGTTATAATTACATGTAGCCATATACGTATGTACAACTGTTTCAAAATCAGTTCAGTAGTGCACATGGCAGCTATTAGTTTTTCTTGTATGAAACCAATTGTTTTGATGCATTTTAGTTCTAAGTGACCTTAATCTTCCCTTTCCACATGACCTACATTGGCAACAGCACACCAGCTCCGATTCAAAGGGCACAATTCAACTTGTCTCACCATGGAACCTGTATCTCCACACATAGAGGGTAGTGTCACTGCCCTTTGATGTCAACTCACAAAGCATCTCTGGCCTGCTCTCGAGTTGTGTCAGGAAGCCTGACACTTTGGATCTGAAAGCTACAGTACAGAGTCATTTAGTAACTTGAAAGATTCTGAGCTCATCCAGGTTCATCTAGGCTTCCCCAGTACAAATGATGATTGATCAACCTTTTTTCAAAGACAGGAATACATAATGTTGTCTTTAATTCATTCTCAGCCCACAAGAAGGCAAGCTTTGTTTTCTTGTTCTGCACTACAAATAGTGCTTTTTGAAAGGGTGCTGTGTGATCTGCCAGATGTGCTCCAATTTATTCTGGGACAATGTCCTTATTACATTTTGTTTCTGTGTCTCTGAGGCAATGCCCTCTCCATCGAATCACTGATCATTGCTCTCTATAGTTATTTCATCCTGAGATTGTATGCTGCCTGCCATACTTTTTGGAGGCCTTTTGACCATAAGCTACTAAGACAGGTTCAACAATAAATCAGGGTCCTCTCCCCCTTTCAAATCATTAAAATTCTGCCAATTTTTCTCTATAACTTAAATGAGAAAAAAAGGAGCCTTCCTTCCTTCCTTCCTTCCTTCCTTCCTTCCTTCCTTCCTTCCTTCTTTCCTTCCTTCTTTTGCAGGGATGTTGAAGGAGCAGGGGAATCCACCTATTCAAGCCTGTAGTAGCTCTTATTGGAACACAAGAATTAGCTAACATAATAACCAAAGCTGAAGAAGAAATTAAAAACTGAAGAATAATTTCTGAAAACAGCCTCGTTTTTAACCAGTTCCTCATAGGAGTCAGGCAGCTTTAGGCTACCATAGGGGAGAGCTCTCTGAAAACCCTCTGTAACAGCAGTCCCAATACTCCAATTTGTCCGTGCAATCTTTTAGAATAAGATATTAGTGTCATGTCAAAACATTTTTAAGTCTGCTTTTCTAACAGTTCTTATTTAAATGAACAAAGAGAATCTCATCTTAAACTTTCTTTTAAAGTGGAAAATAAATTATCTTGAATAAAATATTGTATTATTTTTATAGCTACAAATTGACCAAGGCCTGGACCTTTTTGTAATTGTGCAGTCATTTCTGAAGCATTTTGTAGCCTCCATAGCTTTTCACACTGTCAGTTAAGTCCCATGGCAAAACTTAAAGAGAGAATCCCAAAGGTGCTTTTTCAAAAGGGAACTGGGCTTTCTTGTTTTTCTTTGAAGATGTTTCACTTCTCATCCAAGAAACTTCTTCAGCTCTGACTGGATGGTGGGGACTGGAAGGATTTATATTCTTTGCAGACAGCTGGTCATTTGCATTCTTTTAGAGGGTCATTGAGGCCACTTGGAGGTTTTTCTGTGTTCTCAGGGTCACCTGAGTATTGCAAATGGGTGTGGAGTCTTCTTGGAACTGCTGAAAGGACTATTGTGGAGCTGTTCTTTCTGCAGGATATTTTCGGTGCTGTGTCCCTTCACTGTTGATCACAGGTGCAGGCTGTTGGAAATGAATCTGTGTTGTCAGCATCTCAAACTGTAGCGCAAATGGTTCCTGTAGCCTGCAATATTTCTGGAAATCTGTTCATACTCCTGTACCATTCAGAGGGTGTTCATCCCAAAGTGCATAACTAAATGTTTGTGGAGACTATCAGTCATCCAGGTTATGATTGTTCAAAAGATGCTTTTTCAAAAAGCAATTGGATTTGCTTGCTTTTCTTTGAAGACATTTTGCTTCTTATCCAAGAAGCTTCCTCTTGCCTTTTAAAAAAGCACCTTTGGGACAACCATGACCTGAATGACTGAGAATCTCCATAGACACTTAAAGAGAGAACTTATCTCATTCAGTTTTATCCATTTGGAAAGTGTGAACAACTTCAGAACAATGAGAAAACAAACATACAAATAAAATGTTATGCACACGAAAAGCATCATCATCTACCTTCAACACTAAAGTTACCCAAAACAGCATTGGTTGTGCTAGTTGATTATCTTAGATGAGAGAGGGATGGGAGTAGTGCAACCATCTCCACTCTCGATCTTTCAGCAACTTTTGATAGCATTAAACATGCTATCCTTTTGGGTCAGCTAAGAGGGCTAAGAGGGGCTGGGCTGCACAGTTTTTCACTAGTTCTGCTAAGTTCTCCAAGGCTGGTCCCAATCAGTGTTGATAAGGAGTGAGCGGTAGCCTTCAGCCTCTATTTAGTGGTGTGTTGCAGGGCTAGATACTCTCCCCACTCCTTGTCAACATTTACATGAAACTGCTGGGTGAGATCTGCTGTCACCATAGGTTGAGGTATCTGCAGTATAATGACAATACCCAGCTCTATATTTCCATTCCTGATGACCCAAGTGATGCCATAGCTGCCCTCTCACAGTGCCTGGAAGCCGTCAGAGGGACAACAGGTTTCCCCTGAACCCTGGCAAGACTGGATGGCTTTGGGTACACCGGACCCCAAGATCCAGGACTTTTGTCATCTTTGACTGGATGGAGTGGCACTACCCCAGACAGATCTGGTGTGCAACTTGGGGGTTCTCCTGGACTTATAACTCCTGTTCAAAGAACAGGTGGCAGTCACAGCTAGGACAGCCTTTGCACAACTTCTGGTTGCATGCCAGTTTCCTGGATCAGGAATCCCTGTGCTCAGTCATTCAGGCCCTAGTCATCTCATGGTTGGACTATTGTAATGCTGAGCAGTTCTTGGGGCCTAAAGAGCAGTTCTTGGGGCCCGTGTAACACCACTGCTCTGTGAGCTGCACTGGCTGCCAGTCTGCTTCCAGGTGCAATTCAAGATGTTGATAATCACTCTTCATGTCATGGTTTCAGTCTACTTGAGACATTGTCTCATCCCATTGGGATTAGCCCTTCCCACCCATGCAAGCAGAGAAGGCATGCTGCAATTATTGCAGATGGCTGGATCCAGGAGAAGGGCCTTCTCTGCCATAGCACCTGCCCTCTGACACAGCTTGTCCCCCAATGTGAGGTCAGACCTCACCCTCTTGACATTTCATAAGGGCCTAAAGACCAGGCTTTGCCAGTTAGTTTGGGGCCCTAATGGGGAAGCATTACAGTGGAGTTGATTGATCAGTAACAACAGATCTCTCCTCCTCCCCAACCTGCCTCCACTCTCCCCATCTGTAATTGGATTTTAATTACTGGTATTAACTTATTTGTATATGTCCGTATGTCCATATGTGCACATATAGGCGATATAGATATACATATACCTATAGATATACGTATGAATCTAAAGTGCCCAGAATTACCCTGTGGTAAAATGCGATGCCAATACATTTTAATAAACAAATAAACAAATAACCCTCAGAAACACACACACCCAGTGTGAAATAAATTCTTAAACACCATGATTAAGTAGCAAAGCCAGAAGAAAACATTTGAGAAGTTGCAAGGTAATTTTTAACACAGCAACTATTGTTTCTTAAAGGATAAGGTTTTGAAAGCTTATTGAAGAACCTCGGGGAATTAAGAACTTTCAAGGTCAGATTCTAAATCTCTAGTAATTGCTATAAGCCAATGCTGGGATAAGCGTTTCTCTTTGTGGTCCTGAACTGGACGGTCCCAGATTTGCTTCCATCATGTGTTCACTTTGACTCTTCATACTTGAGGAGCCAGCAAATTTGCTGATCAAGGGCTGCCTATAAAAGTGTGTCAGTGACATTTGTTCTTCTGATACTGTGACTTTTGGTTCTGATATACTTGTTTGGAATGAGACTTCAACATGCTATGATATAATGGCTTCAATGCAGTGGTGAAATCCACTTACCTCTGCTACCAGTTTGGGAATGGCAGCATGCGGGAGAGCACACATGCCTTTTCTGTGCATGTGCAGAGAGTAAAAAGTGGGATATAATGATGTCCCAGCGGGTGGGCAGAGTCTCCCGTCACCGCCACTACTGGTTCGTGCCAGCCAGATAGAACTGGTTGAATTTCACAGCTGCTTCAATGGTTCAAAAACCCACCAAATTTTGCTATTAATATGATGGAGTGCTTTGAGAGGTACCCGACTTTTTTCCCAATGGAGTGTCATCTTGCCCTTCATCCTATTGACAACCACAATTACAGGAAGAATCCATCTGAAAATTTAGGATTTTAATAAGCAGGGAACGTATAACTCTGTTGTTTTCTCCATCTGATTGTGAGAAGATAGTTAAAATTTTCTGACTTAAGATTTTCTGAATTTGGATTAATGTGAGATGGAAAATAGAGAATAAAGAACTGAAAAAAACAACAACTTTCTATTGACACTATTAAAATTAACCTCGGAGTCCACTGCTGTTAACATTCAACGTATCTATCAATATGTTGAATGTTAACAAATTTTGGTTTATTATGTGTTACTAAGTAAAGTTTGAGTGTTCTTTAATTGTAACCTCTAGTTTTTTCTACTACCCTCTGATGTCAAATTGTTAATTTTTCTTACCTTGTCATGTTTTTTAAGTATTCAAAATGAAAGTTTTTCCATGGGAAGCATTCACTGTCATTAATTCCAAAATCTTATTTAAAATTTATCTTGACCCTTATTCCATTTGTAACTTTCTAAAATCAAAGTCACCTTTTTGCTGTTTATTTTAAAATGTCTTTTAAAGTCCCTAAGCTTATTTGTAAAACTTTGCTAAGAATTGAAAGAAACTCATCTACAATTTTAAAAGCTGTGGACTCCAAGTTTTGTAATAGCTGAATAGCAGTTAACAAGCAATTTCTAAAAAGTGATTAGAAAAGGAAGTATGTGTCCTTTTAAGGGCTCTGTCTATGGTTTGAGCAAAATGTTACTTTCTCATCTACCAAATCTCTATGTCCACTGGAGACTCCTTTCATACATTCTCCTCATGAGAAGCAACTCTCTGGAGCATTTGTAGGCAATCTCAAATCACCTCCTTGTCTGGAGAGGAATTATCTACTTGCTAGTTCTTCATTCTGCCACAGTTGTTAGCTCGACTTTTCATGAAACCATCTTCAGTTCATTATTTCTTTCCCAGAAGTCAGAAAATAAATCTCCAAATAAGATATGAGGCTCCAGGAAACCTCAGCAAAAGCACCACATTCGGGTCTAGTTGTCTAAAAAAGGAAGAAAAAAAACCTAGCTGTGATGCCTTTGCTTAGCTTGACTGGTGGTTGATATCCAGTTTGGACTACTACAGGACAGTTTGCACAGAAATGTCTAAAGATTTGTCTGATAATGAACTGCGTATTGCAATATGAATTATGATAAAATTCAGCATAAAACTTTTGTCAGCATAAAATTATAAGGAGAGGGTAAAATATAATTTTGGTGTGAATAATCACATGTGAATCAAAATTAAATACCATTCAGCACATACCCAAATCTATTGCGTGCACTGATAATAAGACTAAAAAAGGACTTGTTTATGCAAAGTTTGATATATAAATTTGATGTGTGTGGGGGTTGTTTGTTTATTTGTTTTTATGCGTGTGGGTGTGATGAAGATCAAATGGGTAGAGATAGGATGGGAAAATACAGATACTTATGTATACAATAAAAACACATCAATAATATAAGTAAAATATCCATTTTTTTTTTCTATGTGCCAAAAGTGATTGTAAGACGACTAAAATGAATCTGCTGTTTAGGGAATGTCCTTATTGTTGTTAAGTATGCATTGATTGATGTTATATTTCCAGGCAAAGTTCTGGTTTTCCCTTATACAGCTTTGAGAGCCTAATAATAAATGAGGAATTTACTCTGACATTAATTTGCATATTTCCTGAGATTTTCTTTAACAAAAGCTCTTGAGCAAATTCAGCAATTTTGGGAGAAGAGAAAGGTGCAAATATTGAATTGAAAACTGATTGGAGAACAGGAAAAAGAGCTGACATCAACCATTTTCAAATTGGGCAGATATTAGTAGGGTCCCAATGGATTACTCTTTAATTTGTTTATTAATGATCTTGTGTTAGAAATGAATGTAAAATTGATATTACAGCAAAGAATTCAGGTGAGTACAGTCAAAAGAAAGTCTAAAGAGTTTTAAACAGTCCTCTCTAAACACGGTGGCTAAGCTTCCAAAAGACAAATATTTCAGATTTTTATTTTTTTATTTTAGCATTTTGTTTGTTTACTTGTTTTTAGAACAAAAAGCTGCAAGTGTATATTAGTGGTAGTGAGTTGGCAGTGACTGATCAGGAATACAACTGATGAAAATGTCAACCTAATGTACAGCTATGGTGAAAAAAAGAGTAAAACATGCTTGGAATAATTAAGACAAGTACTAAGAATAAAATAGCTAATTAGGTTATATAAATTTGTGGTGAGACAGAATTTGGAACATAATATACTATTCTGATGACCATGATAAGAACAATATGGGACAAGCAAATAAAGATAATGTTTCCTTCTTTTCCACAGACATTCATTAAAACTAAGTGCTTGAAAATCCAAGAGAGGTAACAGGAAGTACTTCTTCACATATCAAGTGGGCTGTGAAATTGGCTACTATCAGAAATGGTGATTGCCTCCAAAAGTGGGAGTTAAAAGGAACCTGGATAATTTCATGCACAGTATTGTATAAATTTATGTAGGATTCAGGTTTCAGTGGCTACAGCTTGACGGTTTCAGTGGCTTCAGCTTGATTTTACCAGTTGAATCAAAAAGAGTATACATTAAATACCAGAAACAATGGAATAGTTTTGTCATCCAATTTGTATTTGTAAATTCCTGAAAGCATCTTTTTGGCCAGTAGTCTAGGTAGGCAATTGGCCAAATTCAGCAGTGCTTTCTTGTATTCTTACAAATTGTTCCTTCCCTTGCTATCAACCATATATAGTAGCCCCAATTTGGGATTTCACTCAAGAAGTTAACCTAGCCTTGCCTCCATAGTTTTTCAGTGGTCAACAAAAAACATAATCCACCTTTATGAAGTGATAGATGTTGTCTCCCTCAACTTAGAAAACCAAGTTTCTCATTTTTAAAAATTAGATTAGGAAAAAAGTATTTATCTGGCAGGATCAAAGATCAGAGTTTTGGCCTTGTTCTTAGTCTTCTATATTAGCATCATATTCTGTCCTCACATACAATATGTGTTCTTTTACAGGCTTTTATTGGCTGATAGTGTTATCTATCAGCTGTCAGATAAGAAGTACCAATTTCTGAATGTGGGTCTTGGAAAAAGTGTCTCATGTAGGACTTATTAAATTAACTTTAACAGAATAGGAGCTGAAAAGCTTGACTTGGATGTCGTTCCCTTCCTTAAAATAAAGTTCAGCTCTTAATGTCTTCTTCTTGAAAATGTCTAACAGAGAAAACTAAATCAGGCAAAATTATAAAGGGAGAAAATAAGCAGAACTGAAGAGAAATGGAGAATGAGATATATCCACCATAATATGGTTGCTGGGAGTAAGAATATGTAACACTGGAATATGAAACCAAGTTTTCCTAGAAAAAAAATTAAAATTGCTAGACACAAGAAAAAAATCAGATAAATTTGCTCTCAAGAAAGGCACACATCAGAGTAAATTATATAAAATATGTTATGTACGTCTGGGATAAGGCTCCTTTATAAAAAAGAGGGTCATATCTTCTGAAATATGAGTAGTTAAAGAAATATTAGCAAAGAGTTGTTTTCTGAAAGAAAATCCACAGAATCTAAATATGTGGACATTTAAAAAGTGAATATTTGAGACATCATTCAGCCACATAATAGTCAAGTTTTGTTTAGTGTAGTAATTCTAAAACTACAGAAAAATATGCTATTTAAAAAAAAGATCCTACTTATTTATTAATCAAATTTAGATTTGATATTTAATCAAATTTAAATTTCAAATATAACCAAACCTATCTTAATAAATGTAGGCATTGCCTACATTTTGACAATTTTGGTTGTGCCATGTGCAAACAACCAGATCCATACCTCAAGAGTTCAAGTGGCTATTTTATTGCTCAAATCTGTACACAGCAATCTTCTCATACTGACAGTTTGCACCTAGTTGAGCCTAGATGAGGTTCAACAGTATTCAAGAACTTTATCCTTCTGTGCCCATGAAGGGATTCTAGACTAAATCCCCATTTGACTCCTCACCCTGGCTTGGCCAATCTGTCTTTTACAGGGTTCACAATACTAAATATTAAAATGCCATTATAAATTGAATTTGAATGACTGTTCTCTTCCTTTTCATCCCACTTTACATCTGTCAACTCGCAAAGCATCCCTGGCCTGCTCTCGAGTTGCTATAGGCAAGGGGGATGGGAAACCCATGAAACAGCACAGCAGCCAAAGACTTATTCCAGACTTATCTCTCTCAAGGCTGTCTCCCAAGGTTACCTACAGTGGCCAGAGGGGAGTTGTCTCTACAACCCTTGAAATTGCTGCATTGGCGAATGTGATTGATGACACACCCTGGGGGGAGGGGGGAAACAGGGTCAAGATTGGGGCGTAAATTACGTGGCTTCACTTGGGAACATGCCAACATGAAGCTCCTAATAAATAACTGGATTTCTTTTGAAGCTTGGCTTAAGCCTCATGATTTAATTAGGGCATCCATCGGAACCCTGACAATAAGATCTCCTGCCTGAACAAAGGGTTGGACTAGAAGACCTCCGAGATTCCTTCCAACTCTCTTATTCTGTTATTCTTGTGCCATCATCACAATGCTATTCTTGTGCCATTGCACACCCGATCTAAATCCCCTTGATCGACGGCATTCATGTTTGGAGAGACGTAAACATGAAAAGGCTGCCTGGCCCCAGGTGAACGAAAACCCACAGCTTTGATTGCAATTGTGTCTGTTTGCACCCATTCCAATTTTCGCTCCTCGCCCTCCCCCCTAATTAATCTAATATTATTCATTTACTCCCTAAATTCACGCGAGGCGCCGTCTTCGAAAGCAGGTCTTTCTCGCCTTCATTAGCAAAACAATCACCCACATCCATTTTTATGTGTTTCAGGGGGGTAGATTATTCAGATCTGGTTTCCTATATTATTAAATTTTAATTGTAAGATTGTGTTTTTCTCAAATGTAAACAAACACGGAGCTTAAAACACTGCTTAATTAGGGCGAGTTCAATTGCTCAACGGAAGAGACATTGGGAGAAGGAAGGGTTTGGTTCTCCCTCCCTTTGATATTCTTTGGTGTTTATCCAACATCTTTTCTTTCTTTTCTTTTTTTTTAAGTGATTAAAAAAAAGCAAAATGTAGCCCGCCTTTAAAAAGTAGGTGGAGCTTTGATTGCAGTCTTGCGACCACCATCTTGCCTTTTTTGACCTCTTTGGCCTGGTACATCTGAGATAGCACAAATGTCTTCAAGAGAATTAATGGCCACCACCCAAAGTGGGGCAAAAAAAACCACAGGTTCTACACTGCAGTAGAAACCCATTCGCGGGGGATTATGGGAGCGTCAAGATGCTCCCACATAACACCTCTCCTGCGCGAGCTGCACTGGCTACCTGTGGCTTTCCGGATCCACTTCAAGGTGCTAGTTACCACCTTTAAAGCGCTCCACGGCATAGGACCTATGTACTTGCAGGAGCGCCTCCTGCCACCAAATCCCTCCCA
>JANHFK010004149.1:28823-38952 GCA_036250565.1 Sibynophis collaris | reverse complement strand
GAAGAAAAATTGAAAGAGGGTGAAATAGCCACAATGGAGGAATGGCTAGTGAAGATGACACATTAGCAGAGATGGAAAAAAATGACTTGTTTGATTAAAGAAAGGACAATAACTAAATGTATTAGTTACTGGAAACTTTTATGAACTTTTTGATGAAGCAAGAAAAAAAGGAACATGTGACTTATGAGTTTGATCATTAGAAAGGATAGACAATAAACTTAGAGAATTGGCAACATAGAGGAGGTAAAGTATAAATGTTGTTAAGAAGACTGGAAATTTTTTAAATTTCTTTCTCAGTATTTTTTTCACTTACCTACTACTGTTTTCACTTTTTTATTTCACAATTTGTTGTGCTTTTATAAAAATTGTTTAATGAAAATTCTATGTAGAAATTGTGCTGGGTTTTGAAGGGGTATTCGGTTTGATCATTTATCTGTCAAAACATTCTCTTGAAAGAATGTCCCACAGGAACATCTCATGCACCCACTGAATAGTGGTGGATCATGTGTCACAGTGGTCCAGCCATAGTATTTGGCATAACATGACCAAACTGCATTCTGTATGTGCCCTGTGAATATGCAGAAGTCACTTTCCTCAAGATGAGGCCAGTAGTTGAGGAAGATCAACTACTGGCCTCATCTTTCATCTTTCCTCAAGATGAGGAACAATCAACTTTCCTCAGGATGAGAAGGATCATCTCTATCTTGATGTTTTTAGGTTGAGTAGATTGCTTCACTGAATGACAAGAAGCACTAAAATATGCTGGCTTTGTCCCAGCATTATTACATATGCAGTGTAGTAGAATACTGTTAAAAACATAGGAAGAAATCTATAAATAAAGGCAGAAAGTTTAGTCATGAAAATTCAACAGTACTAACCATGCTCTCATTTCATCTACATTTTTGGGGTGGGGAATGCATCTCTATATCTCAGGCAACTGTTAAAGTGATAGCCTTAATAGAAAGAGGGGGATGAAAGGAACTAAAATATGGATACAGGATTCTTTTGAGGTTTCTATTGCTTTTCCTCCATTACTTGTGATGCAAGTAATTAAAAAAACAAAAACAAAAGGCAACTCTCCTGAGAATAAAACACTCTCGGAATAAGAAAAGGATTTTACAGATTAGCCTTCCATATTATGTTTACTGCTACCTAGACTATGTCAATGGTCAATCTCACTGATTTTATATTTACAGATGAATATATGTTCCTTGTAATGTATTCCTTAGATTTGTATTCCAAGCTCAAGATGGTATAACTAGCAACACATCCTCTAATTCTCCTGGAATTCCAAGATAAACCAATGAATTTCCCAAGATGCAAACTTGAACCTGAATTCTAATCCAACACAACCATAACCCTTAATACAACTACATTTATAAAATATCCTTTTATATCAAGATAACTCTAGTTCAGGAACAGGGCTGGCACAGAGAGAAATCAGCAATATAGCCATTAGATATGATCTCATCTTTAACTTGAGCACATCTACATACAGGTAAACTTTTGAAGACAACTGTGTTGGAAACTGAGAATATGTGTTGAAATGGCCACTCAGTCATATTGAGCATTGCCCTTTTATTTTATTAGCACAGTTATAACCATATTATTCAGAAACAATTTCAACTGCAATCAAAGTGGCTACTTAATAAACATGGTGACATTCACTACTGGGGGAAAAATATAAAGCTGAGGTCACTATATGTAGATACTGACCTATCTCACATGCTATTTCTTTTTGGGGTAAACAACTTCATGTAAAGTGCAACCTCTAAGCAAATAAATATAATATGCAATTTAATACCATCACTAAATTAGCTTTCTTTGGTGATCTGATTATCATTGTGCCAAGAATATTTACTTGTTTTTTTGAAGAACTTAATGTAACAATATTCAAAGTTATATATTTGGGAGTTGTTCCATTCTCACTTCCAGAAATTTAGCTGGAATAATCACATTGTATTTAACTTTCAACAAAGTTCTTGTTACTCAGTCTAAGTTCTTCCATGCAGAGTCATTTATAGTAGTTGCTCATTAATGCAAAATCATTGCTCCATGAAAAAGTGGGTAAGACCTTGTAACATCAAAAATTGAAAAGTAAGCTTAGTAAAAAAATATTTTTCAGTATCCCTTCCCTTATCTGAAATGATTTCTTGCCTGCAGTGTGTTATTATATTAATTATTCATCTGCATATGATATTTATAATTAAAGGGTTTTCCATGTTAAAACTAGAACTACAGTTGTATCCAATGCTTATAGTCAAAACTTGAATGCAAGATTGTACTGGTTCAATTTTTGAAGATGCTTTAGAGATTCTCAGAGATTTTTGCATTGTAAATATGTTTTTTTTAATCCATATACATAGTACTATTGTTCATGGTGCTTTAACACTACATTCAGGGAGATTGAATATCCCTCTATATACAACTTTGTTTATTCTAGGTATACCTTTTCATGTGAATATACATATAATTTGCAAACAAAGTGCCTTCGTGTTTGTCAAGGCTGGACATGTTTTGAAAATAATTTGGAGTTGTGGTCCAGCCTTGCATGAACATAGCACCTCTCTGCTCTTCATTAAAGCAGCCTGACTTTTTCCAGAGTGCTAAAGCAGTGCCACTTTAAAAAATATATACTTTCACAAAGTCTGAAGAAAGCCTAGGCTATTTTAATATAAATATACTTGGTCTTCTTCTAAGGCATTTTTGAAGCTTATATAACTCTTATGTTTGTTTTTGCTCTTTGACAGTACACATACGAAGATGATTTTCATCTCTGTAGGATGGTCATGTTGATATAGGGTAGAAATGCATCCATACAAGTGATCTTGGACTACTTTCAGAGTTCGGGACCTGGTCACAAAATATATCGGGTTGTTCTTATACAATCCTAATTTTGATGCTGGTACCATAGGACGGTAGAATGTCTGAATTAAAATAACATGGTTGGGTACTAACAATTTAAAATTAGTTGTAGGAACTGCCTTTGCATTCATTTCCCTGTGTAAGGATTAAAAAAAACCCTGTCTTTGAATCAATCAACTTTGAAATCCTTCCCTGCACCTCTGAGATAAGAAAATAGGAACCAAGGAAACGCAAAAAGGGTGCTAGAATGCTGCACATAACCAATATTCTGCAATGTTTGTACCCCAGATCTAGGATTCTTAAAAGTGAAAGCTGGCAAAAATACGAAAACATCTACACTTGAAGCAAAATCAGCAGGGTGACAAAAGTATGTCATCACTTCTGAGATAGTTGAAAGGCAGATTCAACTTCAGTCATGCTCCTGGGCAATAATTCCTCATAGTAGTAATCATTTATTCTTAATTAATGGACTGCTTAGCTGTTCGGACCTCCGGATATAATACTACTTGCTTTAATACATGTTGCACATTGGATGTCACTTTATACAAGCCAATAGAGAAAGATGTTTTTTCTCTTCTGAGATTAAGAAAAAAAGGAAGAGAAATTCATGTAAAGCCAACAACGTGTCTATATTCAGAAAGATGTCTCCCTTGTCACAAACTGAAGAGAATAGTAGTCTGATTCACAAGCTTAGTCGGTTTCCCCCTTAGGAACACTCTAATGTTCAGCTACAAGGAGTGCTAGTATACAATCTCTTTCTTGCCTCTACAAGTTCTCATTTCTATGTGCTGGTGCTACAGGATGTATGAGCTGTCAAGCTGAACATAGCTGAGCAATCCTGAACTCTTTGCTCTTTTGCAAAAGCAAACAGGATATTTATCAAGTTCATAACAGAGCACAGTACACAACTAGCAGATTGTATTTGGGTTCTCAGCTCCAGCATTGTGCAGGCTTGAATTAAAACAATCTAAATAAAACTGAATGGCAGTTACTTTTATTTTCCCTTCATTATTTTTCTAGAATTCTCTCTGTGTATACACATACAGTATATATACATATAGAATTCTAGAAAAATAGTGAAGGAAAAATAAATATAACTGTCCTTCAGTTTTATTTAGATTACTCTGTTTGTGTGTGTGTATGTGTGTGTGTGTACATATATGTATCTATAAACATACACATCAGTAGTGGGTTCCTACCAGTTCGGTCCAGTTCTTAGAACTGGTAGTAACGGCAGCAGGAGGCTCTGCCATCCGCCTGGACATCATCACAGATGCTCTGTGCATGCGCAGAAGTGCTCTCTCTCTCTCTCTCTCTCTCTCTCTCTGTGTCTGTCTGTCTGTCTGTATAGGTAAAGGTAAATGTTCCCCTTACACATATATGCTAGTCATTCCCGACTCTAGGGGGCAATGCTCATCTCTGTTTCAAAGCCGAAGAACCAGTGCTGTCCGAAGATGTCTCGATGGTCATGTGAGGCGTAAGGAATGCTGTTACTTTCCCACCAAAAGTGGTCCCTATTTTTCTACTTGCATTTTTTACATGCTTTTAAACTGCTAGGTTGACAGAAGCTGGGACAAGTAACAGGAGCTCACCCCATTACACCCCAGTATATATACATATGTATGTATGTATATATGTGAATGTGTATGTATACACACAGGTGTGTGTACATGTACAGCATGTGTATATGTTTATGCTCATAGATACAGATATTTATACATATATTCCTATACATACACATACATGAATGTGTGTTGGTATGTGGGCACATGTAGAAGTGCCTGAGGGTCTGCCTGGACAAATCCCTGCAGTTTTCTTAGCAGGTTTTTCATAAATGATTTGCCATTGATTCCTTCTTAGGCTTATACAAAGTGACCAGCCCAAGGTTACCCAGCTGGCTTTGTGCCTAAAGCAAGACCACAACTCACAGTTTCCTGATTTCTAGCCTGTTGCCTTAACTACTGCATCAAATTGGCTCTCATATATATGAAGGGTGTGCACCAAAATTATATTTCATTTCTAAATGACAGCAACTACCTCAAGATGGCTATATGGGGAGCAATATTAAAATATACTGATCAAATAATGAATTACATGAATAGGTTTATGATTAAATAGAGATGACAATGACTTGGGCAGTAAAAGATAGATTTGTCCATTGCTAAAATCTATAGGGTCCTGAATATTACCACAGTGAATATGAAGGTAATTTCATTCTGAATTTAGATATGCTTCTAAACAAGATTGATCCTGTCAAGTCTAACTTTATGTGCTTTATTTGCCTTTTCACTCTTTATCAACATTATTTTGATAGAGCTGTTGCAAATGCTGAACAGATGAAGCTCAGTTGCCCAGAATGACCCTGGTCTTGGCTTAAGAAATAGATGCTAGTGTTTTTTAAATGACAGGCTTGAATGTAAAGAAAAATAGAGGCAGATGCAAATTTAAATTTGATCTGTACTATGTACTACATTTCTGCTGCTATATGTCCTTTCTGAAATACATGGTGGTGATTTGTGGTTTAGCTTTTGTTCATCTCCATTTCCATCCTTCACTTGAAGATAATTTATTTTAATCCAGGATTTAAAAGGGGGAGAATGTTTTAAGGATAGAGCAAAGATGATGTCAGCCCGAAAATGTAGATAAGACCAAGAAACAAATTCTATGTAAATATAAAACAACTTTTATTAAGATGGACTATAATAGCAGAGCCTTGCAATCCTGGTTATTCTTTACTTTCTGTCTTTCTTATATTCATATACATGAAGGAGGTATTTCTCTGAGGTGTTTCTTTGAGGCTCAAGCCATATTCTTCTTATATTTGGTAATGGATCTCTCCTCTCTCCTTTTCACTCTTTATATCCAAATACAAATAAAAAAACTTATCAAGGAGTAGCTTAGATTTTTATGTCATACTGCTCATTCCTATTTCACTGAGGTAATAGGACATACCATGGTGATTTTTACTCATATAAGCACTGAAGATCTAGAAACTGAAGCAACTTTAGTCTTCATAGGTACGTACATTCTTGAGTGATTTCTGATTCATTTTAGAATCAGAATCTAAGTAACCTCTGGGCTTGTAAATAGTGAGTCTGAAAACAGTGTAGTGATGGTAACAGGAGGGGAGCAATACCTAGTTCTCTGGGTTATATTTAATCCTTTCATTTAGCTACCTGGCACACAATTTTTTTTCAGTACATACAAGAGAGTTTCTAGACAATGTCTTCCTACTATTCTTGAGTAAACTGTCAAGATTTCTAGAATTGGGGATGTACAGTATACATCTGAAAAATTCAATACAGTTTTTCCAGTACTATATAGGGAACACTACAGGTAGTCGTTGACTTATGACCACAATTGAGCCCAAAATTTCTGTTGCTAAGTGAGACATGTGTTAAGTGAGTTTTGCCGCCATTTTTTGACATTTCTTGCCATACCTGTTAAGTAGTTAAGTTAGTAATACGGTTGTTAAATGAATCTGGCTTTCCCATTGACTTTGCTTGTTAGAAGTTCACAAAAGGTGATTACATGACCCTGGACACTTCAACTGTCATAAATTTGAGTCAGTTGCCAAGTGTCTGAATTTTGATCAAATGACCATGGGGATGCTGTAACAATTTTAATTGTCAAAAACTGTCATAAGTTATTTTTTCCAGTTGTACCTTTTTCCAGTTGTAACTCCGTAAGGTCATTAAACAAACTATTGTAAATTGAGGATTACCTGTATCTTCCAATTTCTAGAGGTGGAGAAAATTAGGAACATTTTTATCCTGATCTTAGCTGGGCAAATGAGGATATAGGACTGATTTATGTGCCCATCATAATTTCCCACACTTTTTTGAATTCTCATTGTGCAGGATTAAATCTACTGCTTGAAAAAATGTTTGTTATCATATGTTCTAGAGTTACTCATGCTATACTAAAAGTATAGAAGGAGAAACTCTAGAACCTCTCCCATATTACTATCATAACATAGATTTATGAGCAAAAATCATTGATAAGAATGGCAAACTCTAATAACATAAATCTATTGAAAATTATGACTATGCTGAGAAGTAATTTGGATTTGAAGGGGGAAAAGTGTGCAAAAGATGTATGAAGAAAATATCTCTTTGCAACTCTTTAAACTGAACATTTTTCCCTCTAAGATTACATAAGCAGTCATATGATCTAGAAAAAGCCTCTTTCTGAATTGTTTTGATTGATAATGATGAATGATTGAGACTATCAGGAAAGAATTTGAGGTGAATGAGTTCTTAATGTGGAGCTATTATTTATCCTATCTAAAATGGTTCTTCAGGAGAAAATGGACATGGAAGAACAAGCCAGAAATGGGGAGAAAAACAACTAGAATGAAGGCAAAAATTGTTTTAGGAAAAATGTGTACATGTTTTGTATGAAGAGAAATTTAGACGATAAATTCATCTTCAAGCAGAATCAGTTAAAAGCATACCTAAAATGAAAGCTGCAGAGTTAAAATGATTGTCTTACTGAATGGTATGGAAACTGGTGGAGTTGTGCTAGTGAGAAGAATGAGGAATAATAGTTGGTGAAATTATGAAGTGAAAGAGCCGGTGGATGAAAAAAAAAAGTGGATATAAGAGAATGAGTGATTCTAAAATGATGAGAGAAATATAATATATAATGTATTTGCAGAGAAACAGATAAGCAATGTCTGTGTAACTTGGTTTAACTTGTGTGTGAAGGATGCATCTCTGTCTGACAATTGGAAAAATGCTGTTGGAATTTCAGAGCTGGACAACACAAGGCATGGGTTACACTTGTAATGGGCTGGGAGAGGAAGGAAGAAGTGGTCAGTGGTCTGTGTTAGTGATGAGCCAAGCAAAATGTGTGGGTCTGCCTTTATTTCCAAACTCATATTGGTGTAGTGATGTGGGGGAAAAAAGAACAGCATGAGCTATGTACAAATGATGAACACGTAATTACTAAAATGTACTGTATGAACTTCTGCTGAACTTAGAAAGAGAAAGCGTTGACTTCCGACTCTCTCTGTTGCAGTAGAATAAGGCATTAATATCGAACCTCAACTTTTTACTTTTCCATAATAGTATAAACTAGCCATTTATATAAGAGCAAATCAATCTAATCAGTAAAACCCAAAATTAAGTTTTATTTTTTTTATCCCATTATTTTTTGACATGGCAAAAGAGCCTTGGCAGGATTTAAAGAAGATTTGGAGCCCTTTTTTTCCTCCTATGATCCTGAGTATGATATAAATATAAAATTCACAAATGAGTACCATGTTTCCTCAAAAATAAGACCCTGCCTTATATTTTTTTAAACCCTGAAATAAGCGCTTGGCCTTATTGCCATGTTCTCAAAAGCCCGATTGGGCTTATTATCAGAGGATGTCTTATTTTGAGGGAAACAGGGTATCTACTTTCCACTTACAGCTGTGTGCGGTATTTGGGTAGCCTATGGAATGAGGCTGTATTATATGGCGTGCTTTTTTTCCCTGATTGTCTTTTTGTAAGTAAAAACAGAGATTATCCATTTGCTCCTATCATTTCTCTTTGTAACTTGAAATTGTTTCTATTTCACTCAATTGTTTTGCATAATGAATAACTGTAACCCAAATAGTTTGATTTAACCCCAACCTAGATCTGAAACTAATTACCTAAAAGGTTAGAATACTATGCCTATCAAATACCTCCTCCTTAACTATTGTTTTTCATATTTAAGTCTCAGAGTTCTAAAACAGGCAAATTCCGGGTCTGTAAAATGCTTTAAAGTTTTGCAAATTCTATTCAGGTGAATGAATTACTAGAACAGCTTACATTTAACCAAAAGTTATGAACAATGTCAGAAAGCAAGGATCACAATAAAATTGTTGAAATACTTGATATAGTACATAGTTTTAAACAAATTGTAGAATTCCCGTTTCCTGAATCACTGAATGGATAGCAGCAATATTATTCCTGAATTCCATAGGGTTTTTTTGTATCTATAATTAATTTTCTTATTTTTTAAAGTTAACAGATTTGATAATATGAATTAGTGACTGAATACATACAATACTAGGGTTTGATAGAGAATGATCTATAAATTCCTAAATAAGGCAGACTAATAGCATGAAATTTAGCATATTACAAAGGAAAAGGTTAGGCTTATTTAAGGAAGAAAATGAATTCAATAGAACATAAACATTTTGTCCTGGTGAATTCTTCTGTGATACACTAGCCGTGATACAATGACCTTTGCAATGGCTGTTGCCTGTGTAACATGGATCAAATTCTCACTACATTTGAGACAATTTTATAGTGGCTAAGTTATGCTACAATTTGATTTAAAGGCAGAACATTATGCTCTGTTTTTAAATTAACCTTTAAATGTTTAGCTTTAGATATCTCTTGCATATAACTTAAAATAAATTAAGTAAGGATTCAGTATATGCTGTCCTCACTCTAACTTCCATAGAGGCAGGGCAGGATTTTAAACCCATTTATTTATTTATGCCACCCAACTCCATGCCAATTTTGGGTGGCGTACAACAATAAAAGATAATCCAAAACCATAGGAAGTGATGGAATGAAGAATAATTCTAGGCCTTCTATCAGTATACCTAGAGATACTTAAAACATTTTTAATCTCATATTCATCTCATATTACATAAGTATCCGAAGCATACTTCCTGAATTTTGGCACCATCCACAATCCTTGGGCACTATTTTTTATATATTTGCAATTCTGGGTAGCCCTTCATTTCCTCTCTTCTATTTCCAGTTGATCAATCATGGCAGATAGAAAAAAATGACTGCTCTGAAGACCTTATTAAGAGAGCAGTGGGACAGCGGTACAACTTTGGATTGTTGGTTGGTGTGTCAACCTTCTTGTAATGATGCTGGGACCAAGACACAGTGATCTCAGTTGGAATCACTGGAGATAAGAGACTTTTACATTTTGTTGTTTCTTTACCCAGCAGTTTTCTCATTGTAATTGTCATCATTCTTGCCTCACCTTATCAGGCAACTTATTCATTTGACAGGAAGGAGAGTAACTTTACTCAACTGCAACAAATAAGTATTTGCTTTTCTACAGTTCACAACAATGAGACAGCAAGAGTGCAACCCGAATCTTGTTTTACATGACTAGTGTGCAGTCAACCTTAAAAATGTATATAATATAAATTTCTCACAATTTTGAAAATAATATAAAGTACACATGTGCAAATCTGCTTGAAAAAATGTACCTATTGAATTATGGGCAATCATACATACATACATACATACATACAATTTAC
>JANHFK010004146.1:91163-104563 GCA_036250565.1 Sibynophis collaris | reverse complement strand
CCAAGGTCCCTTCCAACTCTGTTATTCTATTCTATTCTATTCTATTCTATTCTATTCTATTCTATTCTATTCTAAATAATAAAAAGTTATTTCCTTTTATCACTTGACTGAAGTAAATTAAGTATTTGCTCTGCCTGGAACTGCCTTATCTTTGCTTGTCAGATCTGCTGAATTTTTTATGATCTGTTTGGTACTTTACAGCAAGGCTGGTTAGAGTATCTTCTAACACTGAGAAGACTTCCCTTGACAAATGCCTTACTTAGTGCACATCCAGTCTGTAGAGATTCTCAGTCATCCAGGTTATGGTTCCCCATTCAAAGGGTGTTCACCCCAAATTGTATAGCTAAAAGTCTGTAGAGTGGTGTTGAATGATGAGGGAGTAGAATGGATTTCCAGAGGAAAAATTGCAGACTACAGGAACCAGGAGAACTACTCAGGTGACCCTGAGAACACAGATATACCTTCAAGTGCTTCAACGACCCTCTAAAAGGATGCAGATTACTAGCTGTCTGCAAGGAATATAAATCCTTCCATTCTCCAATTTCTTGTCAGAGCTGAAGAAGCTTCCTGGATGAGAAGCAAAACATCTTCAAAAGAAAAAACAAGGAAGTCCAGTTGTCTCCTGAAAAAGCAGCACCTTTGGGACATCCAGTGGCACAATTGGAGGTACCAAAGAGCTATCTCTTTTTAGTTGCAGGAAGACAATAATATCAGGATGGAGAATTGTACTTTCGAGTTTTAGAGCATAAAGCAAGATATCTAGCTGTGAGTGACTTGATAGAAACTTTACATAGCAAGCCAGGAAAAGCGAGAATTAAAGAGAATCAAGAAGGAATTATTGCTGCTAATGCAATGATGGTACCTGTAGCTAAGAAACAGTGGTGAAATCCAATTTTTTTTACTACCAATTCTGTGGGCGTGGCTTGGTGGGCGTGGCAGGGAAAGGATATTGCAAAATCTCCCTTCCCACCCTAGTCTGGGGCCAGCCAGAGGTGGTATTTGCCAGTTCTCCAAACTGCTCAACATTTCCGTTACCGGTTCTCTGAACTGCTCAAACTTCCCGCTACCAGTTCTCCAGAACCTGTCAGAACCTGCTGGATTTCATCCCTGCTAAGAAATCAAAGAACAGGAAATTGGACTGAAACAAGATTCAGTGTTATTGGGGAAAGTATAAATAATAACAACAAATATTTATACTGGAATTCTTTATAAACAGCAAGAATTCATCCACATCCCTGAAAATTCATTCCTGAACCTAAACCTGAATTATAGATTTTTTACACATAAACACCATGTTAAAAAGTTTAAAGCTGGAAGTGAGTTTAGCAGAACATAATTGAGTACCAGGAAATACAGAATTAGATGTTCAGAGTTTGAATGCAGTTTGGAGGATATGGAATGAACGATGGAAAATAAGAAAGTTTAGTTTCCAATTCTGTTTCATTTAGACCAGGGGTCACCAACCTTTCGGACCTCAGGGACCACCAAATTCATAATTTTAAATCCTGCAGACCACCAATACGATTAAAAAAAAGATAAATAGTATTTAGTGCAATATTAAAAAATGCAAATAATTTTTCTGCGGACCACCAAATTTTTCTCACGGACCACCAATGGTCCATGGACCACCGGTTGGTGACCACTGATTTAGACCCTTTATTTTATTTATTTAGTGTTTATTTATTATTTAGTAGTTCACTTCATTTAATATTATCCAAACTAAATGTTTAAACTAAGAAAATTAAGAAAAGCTGTGAATTTATCTCTCAATCATTTTTATTCCCCATTTGTTAGGAATTTGTGCTTGTCAGACAGTAGTAAATTCCTAGATACGATCTTACATGAGCTGCTTTCATCAATAGCAGTAAATGAAAGTGCTTTCCATCCTGTAACAAATGATTCATTAGGGAATGTGCATTATTTGTTCCAGGGAATCTAACTCAAGTAAAGATTTTTTTTAATCTGAATGAAAGATATTCTGATAATGATAGGTTATAGAACTCTAATGGAATAACTCTAATGAAACCCTACAGAACATCAGCAAAAAATATGTAGTTTTTTTATTAGCAAAACATCTCAAAATAAAACCTAAGAAATCTAATGCAATCATAAGAGAGAATCAAATAGTCCTTTAATATTTTTAGACTATTGAATAGGAATTAAACAAATGGAGAACATATAGACAATTAGGAAAATATTGAGGCAAAAATCCCAAAGAATAAATTCAAAGTAGACGAACATCACAGTTTTATACCTATCTAGGTTTCTTTTGATAGTGTTATGAATATTATATACACACTAGACCTCTTAAGAATTTTTTGTTGTTGTTGATGGCAAACAAGGCAATCAATTTTGGATGTTTTAAAATAAAAACCCTTTCTTATTTTCTTAATTAAGACATGGAACTGACTTAATATAGAAACAATTGACTGAGAATATTAGGTAATACCAGGCATCTGCAAAGGACTTATTTATTTATTTATTTATTATTTTGATTTATATGCCGCCCTTCTCCGAAGACTCAGGGCGGCTTACAATACGCTAAGATTATGCATTCTGTGAAGAAGTGCTTTATTCTGCCTCATCGAAATCTCCTTCTAGCAACTTCCTTATGTGATTCTTGAATCTAGTATTTCAAGAGAGACAGACAGAAAAGAACGTATCTTCCTCCAAGCCATTGTCAGGTGTGAAAGATCATGTCCACATGTGAAGGTCCAATCAAACTGATTTATTGCTACTCATGCCTATGCCCAGGAATCTTCTCAACTAAGGTCAGCATCTGGTAGGACTTAGATAAGGGTCAATGAAATTCAAAGGGGGGAGGGTTGGACTTAGCTCACTTATAGCTACACAGAGATTCTAGGTTGATCCCTCTTTTAACACCACCCCAGGTTCTCTCACCTTTCCCCTACAGCTATCCATGATTGTACACACCTTGTTCACAATATTCCCTCTCAGTCGCCTTTTTCTAGGCTGAGAAGTACCAGATATTCTTTCTCGTAAGGTAGATATTTGATTGCTCTCTTCTGCACCTTTTCCAGCTCTATTTCAAATACAGCAGCCAGAATTGTACAAAGTATTCCAGAAGACATAACACAGGACATTATCCTGTTGGCATTTTATTTCTAATCTCTTTTCTAATTATCCCAAGCATTGAAATTTGCCTTTTTGACAGCTTGTGAAAAACACTTTCCCTCCAACACAAGATTACACTAACTATGTATAGGAATAGACAGGTAAGAGCCGGAAGAATTAAAAATTCAAAAAGAATAAAAAGAAATATTTCTTTATACCCTTTATTTATAAAGAATATAAAATAAATAAATAAAATAAATCAATTTATTTATTTACTACTCACTAGCAATCTATGCCTAATTAATTTTGCCTAACAGCACTTTACATTACCAAATCATAGGTCTCTTTGTTTCAGTCAGGTATATATGTACATTATACTATCTAGCAGAGTGAGCCATAAAAGGGTGGGAAGGAATGATCAAATAGGCTAGATCAGTGGTGGCGGACCTATGGCACGGGTGCCAGAGGTGGCACTCAGAGCCCTTACTGTGGGCACGCACGCCATCGCCCCAGCCCACAGGAGGGAGGGAGAGAGAGAGAGAGAGAGAAAGAGAGAGAGAGGGAGGGAAAGAGAGAGAGAGAGAGAGAAAGAGAAAGAGGGCGGGAAAGAAATGATATTACAAAAGTTTTTCTTTTTTATTGTTGCTAAATGTAATATTTCAAAAGCAGAAAAAAATGAAGGGATATAAAAGTGCATTTATCACATTTTTCTTAGAACAATTAGCTGAACTCTGCTTTGTTTATCGTTATTTTACTTTGCGATAAACGAGTGGGTTTTGGGTTGCAGTTTGGGCACTCGGTCTCTAAAAGGTTCACCATCACTGATATAGAGCATGATTGCACCCTGCTAATTTGGCAAACAAGCATATTGTCATCATTTACAACCTGCTAAATATCACCCCATATTTCTGCTTCAACTCAAGACTTCCTAATTACATTCCCTGGGGAGCAATTATGCAGGTCAGACAAATAGTAAGTTTTGAAGTTGTTGTATGATTTCACCAGGTTTCAAAAATACTGATTAAACTGTTCTGATGGAAATGAGGCCATTTAGAAATGAAGTATATTATTGTTACTTCTCCTCTCCTTACCTCTTCCATTTAATGATGGTTATAAAGAGAAAGGCTTTGTAAAGAGAACTCTGAGAGCCTGAAATATTTTCAGTGAATTTATTGTATATTCTAAGACCCATAAATGTTTGTGAGCATTAAACAGTTTGATAGTGAAGCTTCTTTCAGGCAAAGCTTGTCAGTGCCACTATAACTGATTATTCATTATAAATTCAGCCAATTCATATTCCACACAAGGCAAGGGAGCAAAGCTTTACCAATAG
This sequence comes from Sibynophis collaris, assembly GCA_036250565.1. NCBI lineage: Eukaryota > Metazoa > Chordata > Lepidosauria > Squamata > Sibynophiidae > Sibynophis > Sibynophis collaris. The sequence continues at coordinate 100,155 of JANHFK010004146.1, read as the reverse complement.
CTGCTCCTACTTCAAAATCTCATTCTGAAAACTATGTTTGAAAGTAAATTATCAAATTATCTAATACAGAGAAATCACATGACAGTCAACATTCCATTTGGCAGAAAGGACTGAAGATATTTGAGATTTACAGTGAAGGAGATCAGTATACCTCTCTGAATAGTGTCTAGGAGGCTGTGGTTACTGCTGCACAAAATGTTGATCATCAACAGATCAAGAAACTGACAGATTCCATGAATGGAAGTCTTATGACTGTTATTGAAAAGAAGAGCGGCTATATTGGTCACTGATTTTTTTTTAAATGTCAGAAATGTTTATCTGCACATTTTGAGTTGTTTGTTTATTATTCTTGTATTCTTAGATGCAAATAAATGAGTGAGATGGGCAGATTTTCATTTTTCATTTAATTGCATAATAATTCTGCACACTAATAGTTGCCCAATAATTGTGCTGACATAGCTATTCTCCTAAGAAAGCCAAAACTTCACTTTTATTTTCTTAAATATTGTGGTTTGAGATTTATTAACATTTTGGATTGACAGAGACCATGATAGTTATTCAATAATAAAAGTAATACTCAACTTGCCTAATAATTGTGCACACAGTGTAGTAGATATATTCAGATAGCAACTACTCAGGCAAGCAAATATTTATGTTTTGTATACCTACCGGGATACAAATATGCTAGTAAATAAACACTTAAAATAATGAAAAAGCAAAAGATACAAATGATAAAATTGTCAATACTTAAAAAGCAAATTAATACTGAAGGTTAAAATACAATTATTATTTAAAATGTTTTATTTTATATATATTAAAACTGTTGCTATTTAAGTGTTAACCTCTACCAATTGGAGGGACAGAGAAGCTAACTGCTCTATCCTTGAGTTTGCTTTTATTTACGTAGGCCTATGTGATGTTAGAAATTCAACTGATGCCTGAATAAACTTCACTGCTGAGGTAAATGTCAAGAGGAAGAACGTCTTTAGTAAAAATCTTTGATTTTCTGGATAACTGAGGAAAGCATCTAATATCAGCATTTCAACAAAGCTGATCATCGTTAATAATTAACATGTTACAAAGCAGTAGAATCATAAAATATCAAGACAGTTTTAGTCTTGATATTTTATGATTCTATTGCCTTATAATATTTTAATTATTTTGATACTCTTGGTTTTTAATTGTCTGGTTTTACGATGTTATCTGGATTAGTACATTTTGTTTACTGCTGCTGTTTTTCAATATTATAATTGCTCCTGTTTATACACAATGCTTAGAGTTAGATTTTGAAGATTTTGTATATTATACTTAGAAGATATGTGCACCTTTGACTCTTATATTTGTAAAACACATCTATAGACGTATTTTGAATAGAAAAGTATAATGAAATATCAATCTCATTTACACAGAATATAGTAGGTTAAAGAGTTGTATAAATGTATTTGATATAAATACATACATGAATAATATTTGTATTAAACAAGTATATATAAAATTATAACTTTCTTATGACATATTTTATTTTTCTTGTATTTCTTCATATTTTTTTGCTAAAGCACTTTTTACATGCTTTTGAAAATATACATAAAATACTTGTAAAATACTGTGTGCTGCATTATCAACATGACACAAATTTAAACTAATAAATACACATCGAAAGTGGATAACTTGAAATATAAAAGTATCAATCTCACATATACAAATATGTTTTGAAAAAATGAATATATTTTAGAATCTTTAGTAACAAACATTTTTTATATAATGAAAATAATGAACCCTATAAAATTATATAACCTCTACAGTAAAATAAAAACATGATTTTCACAGAGATAGACAGGAAATGCCACAGAATTTCTATAAAACCAGATTATAGTTCCTGACTATACATATAGTATAGGACTGGATTGTGATCAATAATCTAGAAAAGTCATTTTTAAAGATATGAGTCAGAACAGAATAATGCATAGCCCTACTGCTCACATGTGGAAAAGAAAATCCTTCACAATATGAGTACCAGGAAGTATCAGAACAAAATATACGACAAGGCTGCAATTACATATTTTACCATAAGGGACAATATGCATTGTGTGACATTATGTGAGATGAGAAGTCGTTCTCCAAGTCTCCTGTTCTATAGGCTTCACATAGAAAAGTTCTGATGGTCAGACTGATTTTGCACTGTTGGTCTGTATAAATTATTACAAGAAGCATACTGGTTCTTTGTAAAAGACCTGGATTATTTTTCTGAATAATGTTGACAATTAATGGAACAATTTTACATATAGGAAATAAGTGTGTGAAGAAACAACTAATAATATGCTCCAGACATCAGATAGTTCACAAAAAATATGTAGATCCGTAAACATTATTGGATTGTTTGAAAGAATGTGCTGAAAAGAATGTACTAATCCAAAAAGACTACACATAAATCCATTGACCAGGATTCTATTAATATTTACTTACCATTGGACCGATTATTTTTTTTTTTTAAAAATCCAGCTTTATCACTTTTTTCTTTGGATATTTTGCTATTCAATATCTAATTGTGGCTCAGTTTTTTTAAAAAATAAATAGTTTACTCTGTTGTATAAGGTAAACCAGATTCTATGGTTTTGATAAAATAGATGTGAAAACATCACTTTTTCAAATTGTTGTTCTTACCTGGCCGTGAGACCTTTGAGCTGTTGAAAACTGCTTCTTGCAGGCTGCTACAAAGAGGCTGGGGGTTTGAGTTACCATGGAGATCTTTACATTCAACAGTGGAGAAATCTGGAATGATATAATATTTTGTCAGGTGAACCTCAGAATGAAAAAGAAACCCCATACTCTATGGCCAACTTCTCCAGTTTATTTGCCACAATCAGCAAAAAACCCTTACTATGTAATCAATGAAAACATTAATTTGGACAGTTAAATGCTCATTTTAAAAAATCCAAATGGATAAGTACTGAAGCTTAGTCCCAAATTCAGCATCTAAAATGGCCAATAAAGCACTAAAAGCCCTTAATGAAATCCAGTAGATTATTTACCAACCAGTCATTTGGTTTACACATCACACTAAGTGCATAATGTCCTTGGTTTTGAGCCTTAGTTTATGGCTCAGCATAACAGGTTACCAAGCCTTTTCAGAAACATAGTTGAAACAAGGCATAGCTTAAAACAGTACAGGTTGCCCTTGCTTAACAAGGGCTTGTTTAGCAACTGTTTGAAGTTTATGACTGCGCTGAAAAAGGAAATGTGACTGGACCTTGCGCTTACAACTGTCATAACATACCTATGGTCATATGTTTAAGATTCGGGTTGCTTCACGTCACATTGGTTTAAGTTTATGGTGATCATAGCATCCCATGGTCACGTGATCACAATGTGCATACCACAGAGTCAGCTTCCAACAAGCAATATCAATGGAGTTAGCTGGCAGTAAAATTGCAACTTGCAGTTATATGATGTCTCACTTAACAGTAACATGGAAATGAAGAAGTAAACCTATCACAATTATATGATATTTTCCTTAACAACCACATTATTTAGCCACAGAGTTGCTGGTCCCAATTGTGCTTGTTAAACTAGGACTACCAGTATACAAAATCAACTGGATGATATGTGGCTATATGGATTAAGATTTGATTTGGTACAGTAAGAAACAAGTCATACTATTGGGTTTCATTTGAGAAAGACTATATTGTAAGAATACAGAAGATGCTTTCTCTGTAAAAGTTCAATTCCCAAATTCTGCAACTCATGAATCAGAGCCCAGAAAAGCACAAATAACAGATATCTATAGTTCTGGAGAGACATGACATTGTTGTCCGATTTCAAATAGAAGAGGAATATGGAAATAAGGAGGACAGGGCTAGAAAACAAACCTAAAAAAGCTGCCTTCCAGACTGATTCAGACCCCACATGGGGTAGAGTCAATCTATCAGTCAGTCAGTCAGTCAGTCAGTCAGTCAGTCAGCCAGTCCAATCAATCAATCAATCAATCAATCAATCAATCAATCAATCAATCAATCAGAAGAGAGCTGGAAGGGCCTTCAAGTTCTTTTGGTCCAACCCCATGTCCAAGCAGGAGACCCTATACCATTTCAGACAACTGGTTGACCAGTTGTGAGGGTTCCAAGTAATAATCCCATATCAAGCAAAACTCCAAGGCTCTTCTTAAAAACCTCCAGGGATGAAGCCCTGACAACTTCTGATTAATTGTTCAACCAATTAAACTGGTTAATTGTTCTCACTGTTAGGAAGTTTCTCCTTAATTCCAAATTGCTTCTCTCGTTGATTAGTTTCCATCCATTGTTTCTTGTCCTGCCCTCTGGTGTTTGGAGAATAAATTGACCCCCTCCTCTTTGTGACAACCTCTCAAATACTGGGATACTACTATCATATCTCCCCTAGTCCTTCTTTTCTCTAGACTAGCCAAACCCAAATCCTGCAACCATTCATATGTTTTCATCTCCAGGAGTCCAGGCTTTTAATCATCTTAGTTGCTCTTCTTTGCACTTTTCCCCAAGTCTCAACATCTTTTTTGTAATGTGGTGACCAAAATTGGATGTATGGCCTTACTAAGGCTTTATAAAGCAGCGCTAATATATAACGTGATTTTGATTTTATGCCTCTGTTTATATGATCAAGGATTGTATTAGATTTTTTGGCTGCTGCTGCACATTGCTGGCTCATATCTAACTGATCATCCACTAGGACTCCAAGGTTCTTCTCATAATTACTATTTTTGAGTCAAAAACAGTAACGGTGCCTCTGCCAAATAGCTCTTTTGCTCTCAAGGAGGCTGGCTGAAAAAATGTGTTCCAAAACCCACACTTAGATTTCTGCTTGAATTTCTGGACAGACCATTTTTAGGCAGTCCCCAGGAACCAATGAGGAAGCAGTGATTACAACCTTTCCTGCTGGCTTCTCCACTGACTTTCTGGGGAAGCCAGCAGGAAAGATTGCAAATAACAATCACTTGACAGCAGGGCACTTGGCAACCCTTCTGCAACCCTTATTAAGTGTGTACAGGTTGCCATGTGTCCATGGTGATACTGCAATGTCTGTAACTTTGGGCACAGATCATAAGTCCCTTCGTTCAGTACTGTCATAATTTTCAATGGTTGCTAAAAGAATATTCTTTTAGCGTGAGAACTACTTGTATATAAAAGCTTTGGCGGATTGTTTAGCATCTATGAGAATTAGAAGATTCAATTATTATCATGGCAGCTTATTATATATTTTATTTGTTAGGTCACCTTATGCAGTATTAATTGCAAATCACAAATTACTCTGATTTGGCAGTCTAAAGTGCAGAAATAGAAACAAATGTACATATATAAGCTAGTCCTTTTAAAAAGAGGTAGTTAAAAGATATTTTACAATGAATTTAAAACATAAAAAATACTCAATAAGTTATAATTACAAGAGCTGCAAAAATTTGTGACATTAATCCATGATTTATCCAAAGGATGAAATTTTAAAAGCTATTTTGCTATACTTTCAAAGAAGAATTAGCCAGACTTGACAGTATTTTTACCATAGCAGGGAAAGGGAAGTAGAGGCAAGAGTCATATCACTGGAAGTACTTCAGAAGTTTTTACAATCGCAAAAAGTTTAAACATTTTCTGTTAAGAAGTATGTGGTAATAAAAACCATTAACAGAAATGGAGAAAACTAGCAAGTCAACCATTGGAAGTTAAAGAATTGTTAGTCCTGCTAGAGTTTTCAAGGATGTTAACTGTGCAAAACATGTCAATCTTTCTTCATATATGTCTCTTCCAAGTATAACTGTTGGAAGGAATTTCCCGGTTCGTTTCCCGGCTGGGAGCAGTAACCAATATTTGAAGAAAGAATTATGCAGAAGCAAGCTGCCTAAAAGCAGGGATATTTAATTCAGGAAGGCAAGAAAGGTGGAGACACAAATCAAGCATTCCTGTGTTTGCAGACAAATTGTACAGGTACTGAGTCTCATTTTATACATTATATATAGCTCTGATTTAGTGGTGAACTCTACATACCTTCGCTATCAGTTCAGGTGTGCTCCCACACATGTGCAGATGGTTAAAAAATGGGATGTAATGACGTCCCGGTGGGTCGGCTGAGCCTCCGGCCGCCAGCACTACTGGTTCAGAGAAACGAATAGAACTGGGGGGATTTCACTGTTGCTCTGATTTTGGTTTTCCTATCTTTTTGGTCTAATATTGCTTGGTCTGCTGGGTTCTTCCTGTCCTGGGGTTAATCTTGTCAAAAGGAGGAAGGGAGGTTTGTGTGGGTAATTGGGAATAAATGCTTGTTTTTTGTATTGTCTGGAATCCATGCTTTTGTCATTTCTAATGATCGCTTCTGGCAGTTTACTGGGGCTTTCTGTCTATTTTGTTATTCTTAATCTTGTACTATGTTTCCTTTTGTGATTAAGGGGTAACATATTTTGGTAATGTGTCTAGTCCTTCTACGATTATGGCTTTGGGCTAGTCTATCGCACCAAATGGCGGATGACGCCAGTGCTGTGGGAGGGGCAGGAGCTGCTGCTGCTGCCAGAGGAGGCTTTCAAGGGGGCTTTTGTAGTGGGGCCGTGGTCGCGGCCATGGTAGCGGGGCTCGAGGCAAAGCTGAGGACAAAGAATGGATGCCTGTGACCAAACTAGGCTGACTGGTAAAGGACATGAAGATCAAATCTCTAGAAGAGATCTACCTTTTCTCTCTTCCAATCAAGGAGTCTGAAATCATTAACTTCTTCCTGGGTTCCTCGCTGATGGATGAGGTTTTGAAAATCATGCCAATGCAGAAGCAAAAACAGGCAGGCCAGCGCACTAGGTTCAAGGCCTTTATTCACATTAGGGATTATAATGGTCATGTTGGTCTCAGGGTCAAGTGCTCTAAAGCACTTGGCCATTCGTGGGGCCATCATCCTGGTGAAACTCTCCATCATGCCAGTGAGGCAAGGCTATTGGGGAGACAAGATTGGCAAGCCTCACACTGTGCAGTGTAAGTTGACAGGCCGGTGTGGGTCCATCCCGGTTCGCATCATTCCTGCACCACGTGGCACAGGTATTGTGTCTGCCCTTGTTTCCAAGAAGCTACTGTTGATGGAGGGAATCGATGACTGCTACACCTTGGCCAGAGCTGCACTGCTACCTTGGGCAATTTTGCTAAAGCCACCTTTGATGCTATCTCCAAGACCTACAGTTATCTGACCCAGATCTCTGGAAAAAAACTGTCTTCACTAAATCTCCTTATCAGGAGTTCACTGATCACCTGGAGAAGACCCACACCACTAGAGTGTCTGTGAAAAGAACTCAGGCACCTGCTGTGGCAACACCTAAAAGATCCTGTATATTATTAATAAAGTAATCCTTAAGTTTTTAAAAAAAGATTATGGCTTTGTCTCCTTGAATGAAAACTATTGTTTGGTTCTGTGAGGTTTAATGAGATTTTGTTTTACTTCCTTCACTGTTCTGATTTTGTCAATTTTTGGTTACATTTCCCTAAAACTTACTACATAACAAAGAAGATATGAAAATGAGACAAAACGTATTAATTGAAAATTCAGGAGACATACTCTCAATTTATCTTGAAGGCAAAAGCAAAAACTTCAATGTTGGTGATAGTTAAATTACAACTCTAAATCCTAGAGGATTCTGAATGTCATGCAATGATCCAGTTATTTTTAATCATTGTTTACTGAGTAACATTGTGGGCTATTCACAAATGATATTAAATCACAATACCGAATGTAAATAATGATAAGAATAAGAGTTATCATTCTATCCTTGTAAGCTACCTGGAGTTACCAAGTATGAGTTGCACAGCCATATAAATTTTCTTCATAATAATAATATTAATTAAAAAGCAAAGTCAGATAATGTAGGAAAGGCAGCAATTAAATAATCATGCAAATGTTCTCTCTAAGTGTCATCTGGGAATTTGACAATGGCTGGATCCTGTAGCACTGTCCTGTTCTTAATCTGAATGTAGAATGATCAAATCATATTCTTATTTAGATATATAGATATATTGATAGCAGAAAAAGATTTGTACAGATAACAAATCAAGTTAAAGCACAATTTAACTGCAGAAATAGCAGACAAACCATGCAGACCAATAGTTGCTGATTCAGGAAAGAATTGGAAGTTAAATTAAATTGTCGTTTTTACTATTTATTGCTCTTTTCCACTTCATGTTAGGTTCCTAGAATCCATCCAGTGTAAGCCAGAAAAGATAATGAGTTTCTGAACACAAACTCTAATGGGACATGTTGCATGAAAGCTTTCAGCATTTGCTTGGATTCTGCTTCCCAGCAGTACTAAACAACTTAAATATAATTAGCTGAAAGCTCCACAGGCTACATTTCTTCACTAGAATACCTCTTATACTAATCCATTTATCTGGCTGACAGATGACTGAATCATCGGTAATATGAGGTCTATTCCATTAATACTGTTGTGGTCAAAATCCCAAGCATCCTTTAATAGCTTTTTGACAATTGCATCATTTATAACAAGTAAGCAAAACAAAAAGACACATACAATTTTTTTTTCTCCTCTTGATTTTATGTCTGTCCCACAATATAAACATTTTAGAAATATGGACTAAGAAAGAATTTTGTTTGAAGCATGCTAACTCTGTTTAGTGAAAGAAATCAATTTATGATTAGTTTTGTTGTGTTGATATTTTAATAACAATCTTCACAAATTCCTTTTTAATTGCCAGTTTAAATTACTCAGTTAACAAATATGTTTTCTTTTCATTCAAATTCTGTATCCTATTCATAATCTCTACTTGCCTCAGAATAGGATGTGGGGATTAGACTCTTCCAAGTGCCAAGAAAACTTATTAAGGAAAATGCATACATATACATCTCAGAAGACTTGTGATAAATACTTTGGATTTTATATGGGCACAGCGTTTCTCTGTTCATTTAAGTAACCAGAAACCCCCCCCCCATTTTTTTTCATTCTGCATGAGTCTGAAAAAAGATGTCACTGCCTGAATAATTTGTTGTCGTT
>JANHFK010004146.1:6199-20181 GCA_036250565.1 Sibynophis collaris | reverse complement strand
CTTGATTCGTTTTCATCCATTGTTTCTTATCCCGCCTTCAGGTGCTTTGGAGAATAGTTTGACTCCCTCTTCTTTGTGGCAATCCCTGAGATATTGGAACACTGCCACCATGTCACCCCTAATCCTTCTTTTCATGAAACTAGACACACCCAACTCCAGCAATAATTTTTTATATGTTTTAGCTTCCAATCTCCTTTGTTGCTCTTCTCTGCACTCTTTCTAGAGTCTCAGCATCTTTTTTACATCACGGTGACCAAAACTGGATGCTGTATTCCAAGTGTGGCCTTACCAAGGCATTATAAAGTAATTATTAATCCTTCACATGACTATCAGTGAGCAGTGGAATCAGTGGTGGGTTTCTACCGGTTCACCCCAGATCAGGCAAACTGGTGGTGGCGGTGGCGGGAGACTCCGCCCACCCACCCAGACATTGCCACAGATGTTCTGCGCATGCACACAAGTCCCGCACACAAGCGAAGCAAGCATGTGTGCTCCCGGTTGCGAACCGGTAGCAAAGGTAAGTGGAACCCACCACTGATTAGAATGTAGATAGGGAACTAAAATTGTGCACTCTTTCTTCTCTATTTTCTATCCCTCTGCCTGTTCTTTGTTTATGATATTGCTAATCTCAGGTTGCTTCCTTCTGCCTTTCTTCCTAGACATCCAAGCGCAGAGCACTTATTTGGCACTCTCCCTTGTAGGATGCAGGTACTAGGCTTTGCCTATCCCTACCATATATTTCCTGTAAGTAAATCTTTTTTTCTCTTATAGTAATCAAATGTGTTTCACTACACATTGCTCGGGTCAGATTTCTGCCCTTTGGAATGCTTTACCTTTATCATGGGACCTAGTTACATGCAGGATCGCCTCCTGGCACCAAATCCCTCCCAGAGACCAGTACGGGCCTTCTGAGGGTCCCGTCAGCTAAGCAATGCCGGCTGGCGACCCCTAGGGGAAGAGCCTTCTCTGTGGCAGCTCCTACCCTCTGGAATGACCTACCCCCCGAACTAAGAACGATCAATGACCTACGACTCTTCCGCCGGGCCTTGAAGACCCATCTATTCAGAGCGGCTGGCCTCTCGTAATCTCTTCTCACAAACCTCCTCGCTTGGGTTTTTTAAAATAACTGGGGGATTTTATAGCTGGGTTTTAAACGGGTTGTCAGTCATGGTTTAATTGTTTTTTAATTGTTATTTTAAATTCTGTACTAAATGTTTTTTAATTGACTATAAACCACCCTGAGTCCTGCAAAGGAGAAGGGCGGTATACAAATTAAATAAAACTTAAACTTAAACTTAGTAACATGGTTGCTAAGTGAATCTGGCTTCCCGTTTGACTTTGCTTGTCAGAAGGTCACAAAAGGGGAATACATGACCCCAGGACACTGCAACAATCATAAATATGAACCACGTCAAATATCCAAATATAAATCATGTGACCATGGAGATGCTGCAACGGTCATAAGTGTGAAAAATGGTAATAAGTCACTTTTTTCAGCAGTGTTGTAACTTTGAATAGTTACTAAATGAACTGTTGTAACTCAAGGACTACCTGTAATGAATTAGAAATAAAACATAAATTCCGAATGTGCTGTTCTTGAAAGACATTTTCACTTTGTCAAAATTCAGAACAAAAAATTATCATGAAAAATAGAAATTCAGAAGAAAAAGAGAAGAAAAGATTGCCAAATGTGAGGTAGCCATGCATGGAAAGGGAAAGAAGGAGAGAGAGGAAATGGTGTGTGTGTGTGTATTTGCGCACGCATGGCCTGTGTATGTATATATGCCAAAGGTGAATATGGGACAGGAAACCTGTTAGTCTTGTTCTGCTGGATAGTTCATACCTGCTATTTAGATGTAGCAATAGCCTGCCATGCCATTTATGCATACTAGAAACATTTGTACAGAAGCAGCTCCAAACAAATCAGGCAAGTCATTTTATACAGGATTAGAAAAAAAAAGGATACAAAGAAAAGTGTAGTGGAATGCAATGGATTAGCTATTGCATTATTGGAAATCCGAAAGAACATAGCATTATGGAAAGGAGAAAATGCTAAGTATGTCTCTGCCCTAAAATGTGATCCATCACATTGGACCTTCTGTTGGAGAAGTACACATGCAGTACACATGCAGGACAAACATTATTATTTTACAAATGAAGGTGAATATACGTCTCCCAGGATAATGTTGCAGGATCCAATCTGGGTCGGTCACTGGAACCAGAGTCACACCATCCACATAGGTTCTGACAAATCTCTGGTCCCAGAGACTGACACAGATTGGATCCTGCATTATTATTTTAAATACAAGAGAGAAAAATCAACATACAGGTCTTATTACTTGTGGGAATCTCAAGGAAATAGACACCATTTAAGGAGAAAACTGGATTTTATAAACAGCTTTTAAACCAGGCATCTAAAAATGCAGGTTAATGAACTTTTTAAAAAATTATCAGATTGCATCAGGCAAGCTATATACTAGTTGAGAAAAGACAATTTCAAGTTTCAACAAATCTGGGATCATTGCCTTTGTCCTAAATGCTTTGCAGAATTATTATATTACTGATTCACTTGAATGAATTTTGCCCCAAGCATTACAGTCTTGGAAAATGCTTCATGTGTTCTTTTCCCTATGCTTTCCATGCTGCTACAAACTATACCAACCATTTTATTGGGACACAGCAGTAGTGGGTTCCATTTACCTTCGCTACTGGTTCAGAACTGGGAGTGTGCGAGCATTCACTTTGCTCACGCACGGTGCTTCTGTGCATGCACAGAACCTTCCGCACATATGCAGAGCGTCTGTGATGACGTCTGGGAAGGTGGGCGGAGCCTCCCGTTGTTGCTACTACCGGTTTGCCTGGACCCGGGTGAACCGGTAGAAACCTACCACTGGGACACAGTGGAATCATCAACAATAATCCTTTCCCCAGAATGAACTTTATTTTGCCGTTTTTATGACAATTTCCTATTTTCTATCAGAAATAGGATAGATTTTATAATTCAAGTTCATAATTTTCTTAGTCAATATAAACAGGAAAAATGCTGCTAGCATTAGTACATCCTGAGCCAATTATTCTTGGTTAGAGGTTTCAGGAAAGTACTTACCATATTACCTTGGTAAAGGAAAATTCCACTCTAGCATTGTACTGCATAACTTCATTTTACTTCTTCAAAAGCATTGTTTCAAAAGTGGCCAGGCTATTTCAACATAAATTGGGGAGAATATCTAGGCCTGTAACTCAATTTAAATAAATAAAGCAAAGCAAATCCATTTTAAATATCCCATTCTATGAATTTTCACAATAACAATAATGCTACTGCACCATCTGTATCATTATACCAAAAGAATATCATGTACAGATGGCAGACCTGATTTGCAAAAATCTGGATGAATATTAGATGGCAGCAAAGAGAAAAAATATAGTTCTCTGTTGCCATCTACTGCTCACCTTTTTTTTTAATAGTTCAGATGTGATGAAGTGATGGTGCTGATAAAAAAAACATGGTTATACCATATTTTTCCTAGTAGCCTTCTGCCATGAAAATAATAGTCATACCAAATTCTGATTTATTCTTAACAGAACATTGGTATGCTATTCATAGGTTAAGCTACTTTTTTCTAGACAAGCAATCAGCACCCTATTCCTAATAAATAAATGTATATGTATACATATACATATACATACACACACACACACACATCTAAAAGCATCATAGGTTTTCCAGCAATTTGTTTTTAAACAAGAGATGAGGCAAAGGTAGAGTGATTATTACTCTCAGATGCATCCTCTTCAGGGCAACAAGCAGAGTTGGAGGAGCTATAGGAGGAAGAAGAAATGAACGGGGAACATGGCCAGGCTGATCGGATGCTGGAGCCAGCCATAAAATGCATGTGTGGCCCTTTTGAAAAGCTCAAGGTCTGCTCTTGCCTGAGTGGCACAACCCAATAACTAGCAGGCTCAGTGGCCAATGGGTCATGCACTTCCACCACTGCTGGCAATACCAGAGTTGGATTCTTGGTGGCCCCAGGCCCAGTTTCTGGGGGTGGGGGTGGTCCAACTCACCCCCCCCACAGGAACAGCACCCGTGAGAAAGAGGAGACGGAAGACCCTACCACTGGGTTTGAAGTTTGACAGAGATCCTTAGCATTTGGGATATAGTCAAGAGATAGCCACAGAAGATGGAAAGTTAAGGTGTGTCACCATGGCTTTAGAAGAGGCTGCAGCACAGTGGATGGTTACCCTCCATAAAGATGATGCCCCAGAGCTGTGAAACCAACCGATTCATGGTGGCACTCTGCAAGCGATTCGAGGATCCCCTGCTGATTGCAAAACCAGAGACTGCATCAAAACCATCAGCCATGGCTGCAGAGTGGTGGCCGAGTATACCCAAGAGTTTTGTGACCTGGCATGGAGACTTAATGACTGGCCATCCTGGTCAGCTGCCCTCAAAGATGGGCTGAGTGATGAAGCCTACAACTTCCAGGGGTGTCCCTCTACCCTTCATGGTTGGAATGTGTTGGCAGAGGAGGAGATTGACCTGGCTCTGAACAATCACTGCCCAGAGCATGGATGGCAAAAATCCTTTCCAGACAAGAAGGAAATGCTGAAGTCACAACCAGGTGTCCCAAACCCACAACGATGCTCAACCATCTGCTTTAAATTTTGAAAGGAGAGATACTGGGGTGCTGAGTGCAAGTCTGACTGCTCTACCCAAAAGATGACTCTGAGCCCCACTACTACCACTGCAGACCCGCAAAATGGCTTTAAAGGGAGTGGAAGTCATAGAGTTCATCCCAGCCCCCAAGGATGGCAAGGGAACTTTGACTGACCCAACCAAGGGCCCGGAGAGAGCAAAACTGACTCCAACTCTGACCCCTTGGTAAGTGGCCCAGTCACTCTAGTGACAGTCCCTACTGAACTGATAGTCTGATCTTCAGGACAAAAAGCCAGCCTGTGGCCCTTGTGGAATCAAAGTGCACCAAATGCCTGGTAAACCCTGCCTTGATGGAAAAGTTAGGGATGCAGCTCAAAGAACTGGTGGCATTCTGCCAGCTAGATGCCTACATAGTGTGTGTGTGTGGGGGATCCCAGTGATGTTTGTCACTGAACCCATGGACACAGAAGTGCACACAGAAACTCTGAGTTTCATCAGGGTTTCTATGTAGCACCAGGCATATAGAGACCTCTGGTAATTGGATTAGCATGGCTGCAGAAATGGAACCCCTATGTGAACTGGAGGAGGGGGCTACTAAAAATCCAATGAGGTGAGGCTAAGGGAGAGCCAAGTAGGGGCCCAGAGAACTAAAAGACAAGGTAGGAGGTGGGGCTGCCATGCAGGTCAACTCATGAATTTCATGGGAGTACTTGGACCAGTGGGAAGGACTCATATGTACTCCCAGCCCATTAGCCAACTGACTACTCCATAGAGATATTACCAGGGGCTAAACTGCCTAAACCCAAGCTGTACTCAATGACTCCTAGGAAATTGGAGGAGTTAAGGACTTTTATAGACAAAAATCTGAAATAGAGATTCATTCAACCAGCCCAACCTAGGGTGGCTGCCCCCATCCTGTTTCAGGAAAAGAAAGATGGGTCCCTTCGCTTATGCATGGACTATAGAGGGCTGAATCATGTGTGCATCGAGAATATCTACCCATTGTCCCTGATGAAAGATATGTTTGCCCACATGGTGAAGGGGAAGTTTTATTTTTTTTAAACCAAACTGGACTTGCAAGAAGCATATTACTGAATCAGGATTAAGGAGGGTGATGAATGGAAAACTGCATTTAACTGTCCCTTGGGATGTTTCCAATTCTGAGTTTTTCCCTTTGGACTACAGGGCGACTCTACTGTCTTCATGCAGCTAATAAATGAAGTGCTGCATGAGAACATCTATACAAGTGCATATTGGTTTACTTAATGACATATTGATTTATACTGAAACCATGGCAAAGCATGTAAAATTGGTGAGTACTCAAAAACCTTCGAGCCACTCAGTTATACACCAAGTTCTCCAAATGTGAGTTCCATCAAGTAAAATTGACTACCATGGTTACTGCATCTCTCATGAAGGGATAGAGATAGACCCTGAGAAGGTCCATGCCACATTAGGCTGGGGTCCACCTCGCACAACTGCTAAACTTCCTGGGGTTTGGCAACTTTTATCACCAATTTACACCTTCATTTGCCCAAATCTCTCTTCCCATTACCAATTTGCTAAAAATGAGAGGGGTGGTGGTGTTAAACCCAACCCAGCCAGCTTCTAAAATGGAGAATGGAATGCCAAACAGCATTAAAAAAAGTTAAATACCTATTTGTGGCTGAGCCAGTGTTGAAACACCAAGACCCAAATGCCCATTCATCATTCAAGCAGATACCAGTGATGTAGACATAGGAGCAGTAGTCTTATAGAAAAATAAACAGGGAACCTACAACCATGAGCATACATTTCCTGAAAACTCAGTGAAACTGTGTAATGGTAGGCAATCTGGGAAAAGGAGACTTACGCAGTATGCTGAGCGTTCCTAACTTGGTGGCACTTTCTGGAGGGGAGGGCAAAACATCTTTTGAGGTGTGGATTGATCACAAATACCTAGAAGTTTTAAAATCTTGTAGAAGGTTGTTTCCCAAACAAGTCCGCTGGGCTCAAGACTTTAATCAGTTTAATTTTACTTTGCAGTACATTCCAGGAGGAAAAAATTTCTTGGCAGATGTCCTATCCAAGATGCCACAATGCAAAAACACCAAGACAGCCAGTCATTTCACCCCGCCAACTTGCTGCATCAGTAACCACCCATGCACAAGAAAAAATGAAGCCTCAAATAGGCAAGAACATAGAAACAACCCTAAAGGCGCCACTAGAGAATGACGTGGTTTCAAGCCCATAGAAATGAATGCACGATGCCCTGGGTAGGGACTAAATTGTACATCCCTGCAAGCCAACGATTACTGGTACTAGAAAAGAGTCATCACTCTAAAACTGCCAGGCATTTTGGATTTGTGAAAACTTTACATCTGATCAAAAGATAGTTTTGGTGGCCATCACTTTAAAAAGGACATTGAATGCTATGTAGCCATCTGCCCAGTTTGTTCCTTGGTGAAACAACATCAAGGGAAAACCCCAGGACTCCTCCAACCAGAAGCAGAGTCAAATGCTCCCTGGGAGGAGATATCCATGGACCTTATAGTAGAACTCCAGGCAGCATCACATTGGTTGGGTTTGGACTGCTCATGGGGGGGGGGAAGGGGGAGGACAAGACCAAAGGGAACAGGGTTTGTGTCATTCTGTGGGAACTTCGATTCCGCCTGACTTTACTGCAACCAGCATCTCTTAGTGAAAGTACCTTTACTTCAAGCAAATGGAGTTGAGGGGTTTTTCCCCCCCTAAGGGATCAGAATAAGGCAGGTCTGAAAATAATGTAATCCTGTTAATGTTGCTGTTATTGCTGTTATTGCTATTATTACACATAGAAGTTGTCCACCTATATTCTTTCCTGTGTTAACTCAATATTCCATTTATTAGTTTGAGTTTGTTCCTGGCAACATTGCATCCCTAAGCCTGACACAATATTGACTGAGCTGTGTTGCTTTCCTGCCGTTTCAGTTGTAGATTTCTTTGGGATTAGAAAAGAACTTGATGCAAATTGTGTTGTGCCCAAGAAGACACAGAGCTGCATAAGGCTTCATCAGCAGTCACAGCTGGAGGAGGAAGAGAAGGAGGCTGCGCAGCTATTCTAAATCTGTTGGTAATTCCTACTCCAGGAGCTGGCATTGACCTCTTAACAAAGAACAGGTTCAATCTGCTTCCCCTCCTCCACCCCAGGAGACTGATGAGGGTCACATGACCTTTCTAGACAGCACAGAATTTGGATGGTAATCTACAGTTGGGGGAAGGGAGGAGCATGCATCTCTCTCTCTCTCTCTCTCCCCCCCCCCCACACACACACGCACGCAGACGCACACGCAGGAAAAGAGGCTGCAGCTCTGTTCTGAAATCTTAGTCGGGAAAGCAGAGGGGGAAGGAACAACTCAGCTTAGTTTCATTCCACAGACTTATTAAGATCCAAATGCCAAATATTTTTACCAGACTGTATAAAATTTACAGTTTCCTTTCCAGTTCAGGCAGACGTTAACACACATTATTGTTTTTTTGGACTGCAGATGAAATGTGGGCGGTGGTTACTGAGGCCTCATTAAGGGCTTATGTAAAAAAAAAAAAAAAAGTAAAAGGAAGAAGAAAAATGTGTGTATAGAATATAAAAATCTCTCAGCCCCCTCTTCAAGATTCATTTTTTCCATGAATCGTATGGGTGGAATTCTGTAGTTTAGATAAGCAACAGAAACAGCAGTGAATTATTGTAATTTTTGACAGCCTACTAGCCTTAATATGCCTGCCCATCAACTGTGGAATTCTATTAATTTTATATATATATGTACTAGTGTGGGTGCATAATTAATTAATTAATTTTGTTAATTTTATTATCAATAAAATATTAGTTAATGAAATAAACTAGAGAAATGCAAACTATAAATTGGTTTTGTATTTTTATTTATTTTAAATTTCAAAATGGTATTATGGGTGTTAGTGGCTAACCAACCGACAACCTATATTCTCTCACCGGGCTCTGCTAATCTAGTCATATTTTCTTTGTGGATTTGCATGAAAACCATGGAAGAAGGGTAGAAATTGTGGGGCAGATAATCTCCTCTGGCCAACTTGCTGATTCTTGGAAAAAGGAAGCAAGGAGGAAAGCATTTGAAAGAGCAGCCATACAGAATGATTAGACTGAAATAAAGGCTTAATTCTCCCTAGATTCCTAACTTTTTGTTGGAAAGATAGAAATAAATTGTAGAATAGATTATGGAATAAATTTCATTCCAATTTAGATAACTGTGGAATTAAAAAATGTTTTTGAGAATGAAAAAAACTGGCAGTCAAAAATACAAATATAAAACCAAGCTCAGTTTAAATTTTCCATAGGAATTTTATTTCAATAATTATTTCAATAATACTTTCCATAAATGATAATGAACACTATGAATTTTTTGTTGTAGTTAAACACATGAAACTGTCTAATCTGCATAGTAATATTTTATTCAATAATTAATACACTTGATTCAATTTTTTCCAATTCACATTTTCATTGGGAAACAGCTTTGGGAAAAAATATTAACCCTATTATATAAAAGCAAACTTCTGATTTAATTGGCAAAGTGTGAAACAGTAAGACCTCATTATGGATTACATCTAAATGGAAAGACTCCTAAAGTTTTTTGAGAAGCCATCAAAAAATTCTTGGTATGGTTCAAGCACCATTAATATCCTTAATTAAAACTGATACAATAAATGTAGAAATTTTAAAACTGTTTATATAAACAAAATGAGAGCAATTTATCCTTTTCACAACATGTAATTTTAGTACTTACTTTAAGGAAGTACTATTTGCAGCACACCTCTTGGCAACTTACAAAGAACATGAGTTTGGATTCTGGTTGGTACCTGTTTAGAAAATATTTGCATTATTATACACTCATTGTGAAGTGCATTATTTGTTTTGAACATTTATAGCAATATAAACATAATCTTCTGGTTGACACATTGACATACCATGAAATACAGGTAGTCCTCAACTTACAACAGTTCATTTAATCTTTCAAAGTTACCATGGCACTGAAAAAAGTTGTTTATGAACGTTTTTTCATATTTACGACTGTTGCAACATCGCCATTGTCATGTGATCAAAATTCAGATGCTTGGCAATATGTTCATATTCATGGCGGTTGCAGTGTCTTGGGGTCATGTGATCACCTTTTGCAACCTTCTGACAAGCAAAGTCAATGGGGAAGGCAGATTCACTTAACAACTAGAGTGATTCACTTAACAAATGTGGCAAGAAAGATTGTAAAATGGGGCAAAACTCACTTAACAAATGCCTTGATTAACAACAGAATTGTGGTCGTAAGTCGAGGCTTACCTGTATTCCTATATTATACAATCGATGTTGCAATTGTACATTTTTATATTTTCTGTATAGAAAACCTAGCATGAGCATGACTGGAATGATTACGCTTCCCTGCTTTTCTTCTAATACATTTTTAAAATATAAGAATAGGATAATGAAACGGGAAATAAAAGCTATATAATTCACAACAAATTGGTTTTGGGCTGCACTAAGATAACCCTTCAAAAAAAAATATCATCCATAAAAGACTAAACAGAAATAAATGAGTGATCTGATCAAAATCACTTTTGGAAGGCTGACTTTTTGCTGCTGTTGTTGCTTTTGTTAATTTATCTGATAATTTATATCCCATTTTCCTTTATGCTAGATCTAACAACTCTTGGCCAATTTTGAAAGATGTGAAAGCAAATTTTAGTAAATGTCAGGTTCACAGAAAAAACTGGGTTTTATCTATAATTTCTCTCAAGAGTGTAGGAGAATCTCCACCCCCAATTAAATCTGACATTGTATCAGAGTTACTGTAAGTATGTATATCGAACTTGTTTTTCTCTATAGATTTCAAGAGCAATTTTGAATGTGCTATGGGGCTTTAGTAATAAACACACTCTGCTGCTGAAATTCTGACAACAAACTTTTTAAAAAGAAATATTATTGATTTCTAATAGTTGAGAAGAAGGGTTAGGTAAGTAGATGGGCTAGATTTCTAGTGTCAAATATCAGTATAAAGGAAAACAAGAAAAAAAGGCACTGTTAATGTAAAAATAATTTAGAGTAAGTTTTGGAAAGTTTTTTTTTTTAACTTGTGACATGAATAAGCTCGTTTACCAACTGAGTGGCTGGCTTGGTTTCATTAATTATTGGATGGTTGCAATTCCCTCTGTCATTGGGTAAAAACCACTTGACTGTGTCTTCTATTGGAAGGCACTTCTGCATATTCTGTGGGAATACATTCTTGAGAGAGAGTGGGATAGAAAAAGAACAGGCACACACATTATCTAAAGAATCAAAGTAGTTTTTGTAATCATTTATGTGACTGTCATAATATATTCAATATTTTTTTATATATGAAAACTTACTTTCAGAAACAGTCCTCCGACAACAAATAAGTACTGGTCCTCCATAGAATAAGCGCAGGACAATCCAGAAGAGCATCTACTGTATTTGTTTAAAATACAAAAATTATCCTCTTTATTGCGAATAATATATAGTAGTAGCTGGAAATAGCTGCCTGCCATTTCCTGCTGCAAAAATCTTATATATATAAGATTTTTGCAGCAGGAAACGGCAGGCAGCTACTTCTGGCCTTTGCACATATGCTGCAGTTGTTCACGGAAATGTGTGACCTGCTCTCCACCCCGAGACAGTGGCCTGCTATGTTCGCTGCCATGGCTGCCTACTGATCCGACCTGGCTGTGGGTGATGCTGCTGCCAAGGGCGATTGAGCCAGGGTCGCACTGTGGCTCTGCATTGTAATGGGCTCCAGGAGGAGAAGGGGACCCCGTCTCCCCTATTGTGTAGCATGCTGAATTTCACTGTGCTGCACAAGGAACTGTGAGAGCAGCGGGCAGGCCACTTTGGCCATGAGACGGCAACAGCAGCGACAGTGGTAGTGGTGGCAAGGGTCAGGTCAGCGAGCAGGACATGAGACAGCCATGGCCATGGCTGCCGCAGGCCACTGTCTCGGGGTGGAGAGCAGGTCACGCATTTCCCAGAGGGATTGCGGCATGAGTGCCCAGCTGCACCAACAAAGGCCGGAAGTAGCTGCCCACCATTTCCTACTGCAAAAATATTTCAAAATCCCCTGACTGTTGGGCAGCAAGACCCAGCAAGAGATGAGGCACTGGAGAATCAGACCTGGTCGCTTCTCTCTACCACAGTGCTTCCCAGATGTGGTTTAAAGCTCTGAGCCTTAAGCGGTGGGAGGCGATGGCTGCCTTGAGCGCAAATGTACCATGATGAAGGCGGAATGCTGTTGCCACACAAAGGCAAGAGCAGTGGTGCTTTGCTCCCTCACTAAGGCTCCGCCCATTGCCACCGCCTCGACAGGGTGACAGCTTTTTCATCCTTCTGCCCTGACAGGGTGATGGAGGGGTAAAAGAGCCACATGGGTTGCATTGTAGCTCCACATCGTAATGGGCTTCAGGAGGAGGACAGTACCCTGCCTCTCCCACTGTGAAGTGGGCGAGTGAAAAAGTTTACTCAATCGATTCCAACTTTGTGAGACCTTACAAAGAAATATATTTTTTTTACTCATTGATTTGAGCTGCGGTGGTGCAGTGATTAGAATGCAGTATTACAGACTACTGCTGGCTGGCTGCAATTTGGCAGTTCGAATCTCACCAGGCTCAAAGTTGACTCGGCCTTCCATCCTTCCGAGGTTGGTAAAATGAGGACCAAGATTGTTGGGGGCAATATGCTGACTCTGTAAACTGCTTAGGGCTGTAAAGCACTGTGAAGTAGTATATAAATCTAAGTGCTATAGTTATATTAAAGGTATTCTTTTCTTGAAATATTAGTGTTTTACTTTAATACAATCCATAAATTAACTCTTCTAAGATAGTTGTCTCTTTTTATACTTCTGAACAGATTATTATTTATGATGGCAAAACTGGAGAAAAAATAGATGCTCTTGGTGGAAACAAAGCACATGATGGAGGTATTTATGCAGTAAGTATATTCCAATTGTGCTCTATGGATTTATATCAGTTTAAATGACTTATTAAGATGCAGAACAGCATCATAATGGTATGGTTGGGCAGCTATATCAGAATTCAACATATCTCATGTCAGGCACAGACAAATAAGTTCCTAGATTCACCAAACTCAGAACTCTCCCAGGATTACATTATTTGAGGGATCAAGTTTGAGCTGTGTCAAGGGTGATGATCCTGTTAGAACAGTGTTAGAACAGTGTCTAGATTTTAGTGAAAAACTGAAGAAAATCCAGTTCAGGACAGGCTTTTCATATAGATGGTACATGACTTACAACCACAATTGGGACTGTGGGAAGGGTGCCAGAGGGTCAGAGAGGTT
This sequence comes from Sibynophis collaris, assembly GCA_036250565.1. NCBI lineage: Eukaryota > Metazoa > Chordata > Lepidosauria > Squamata > Sibynophiidae > Sibynophis > Sibynophis collaris. Next base: position 7,183 of record JANHFK010004146.1, on the reverse strand, counting down.
TCATGGGGTGTGTGGCATGGGTTGGAGAGGATAGGTGGAGGTAAGCAGAGGTGAGAGAGAGGATATGCAACATTCAGGGATAGTGGGGGGTGGGAGTGTACTTTTTTGTTCTCTTCTACATCCCAAGTGTGATTTGTCTCAAGTGTCATCCCAAGTGTGACAAGGAATTTGTCTCCGTTACATAAGCTCTCAGTGTACATACAAGCAACAAGTGATAAATCATTATCATAGTAATCGTAAAAATACATTCATCATAAAACATAAGATACAACACTTAATGATAGTCATAGGATTCTAAATAAACAATCAACATAAATTATACTACGATACTAAGTAAACAGTATAAATCATAAGATACAAGCAACAAAGTTATAGTCAAAAGAAGATAAGGAGATAGGTAATAGGAAAGATGAGAAAAAATAATAGAATGCAGCCTTACTAGATAGTTTGACAGTGTTGAGGGAATTATCTGTTTAGCAGAATGATGTGGGGGGGAAAACTGTCCTTGTGTCTAGTTGTTCTGGCAAGCAATGTCCTATGGTGTCATTTTGAGAGTAGAGGTTGAAATCGTTTATGTCCAGGATGTGAGTGGTCTATAGATATTTTCACAGCCCTCTTTTTGGCTTGGGCAGTATACAGTTTCTCAATGGAAGGCATTATGTAGTATTAATGTTAAAAACAGTGAGCAAGAAAAAATACTATCAGTCCTGTGATTGGTTGGTTGGCAAAACAAACTGCAGACCAATCAGCCTAACATTGGTAAATCCTTTTATCAAATATAGGGCCAACATTATCATTGTTGGCAAACTCCTTCCCCATAGATGTTTTTGAAGTTTTACATTTATCTTTTCAATAAATAGTTTATTTTAGTTGCCTGAGAAATTTTGAACCCTTTCGTTGTTTTACTTACAGTGGGGCAAAAAAGTATTTAGTCAGCCACCAATTGTGCAAGTTCTCCCACTTAAAAAGATGAGAGAGACCTGT
>JANHFK010004144.1:81335-93155 GCA_036250565.1 Sibynophis collaris | reverse complement strand
TCATTGAAGCACTTGGAGCTTTATCTGTGTCCTCAGGGTCACCTGAATAGTGCTCCTCATTCTTGTACTCTGCAATTTTTTCTCTCTGGAAATCCATTCCTACTCCCACACCATTCACAGGGTGTTCATCCCAAATCCTTCCATTCCTCACTATCCTGTCAGAGCTGAAGAAGCTTCTTGGATAGGAAGCGAAACGTCTTCAAAGAAAAACCAAGAAAGTCCAGTTGCCTCCTGAAAAATCACCTTTGGGACAACCATGACCTGGATGACTGAGAATCTCTACAGAAAGTAGGATGGCACACCTCCCTAAAATCAGAGATCATCATCTCTTTAAGATAGTTTGCATATCAGAAATTTTGAGAACCTTGTTGGGTGTTGCCCGCCATGAAACACTCATTTACTAGAAGCCAGATTGCAGAACAGGTCTTCGGAATCTCCCTAAACCTGTACACATTTCCTAAATGCTAGGTTTTGGAGGGTGTGTGTGTGTTATTTCCTAACAGTTCCTAAGCCATTTTTGAAAAGACCATGTTCATTATTTTAAAAACTCAAGAGCATGTCAGGTACGATGCCCATAGGTACCATGTAGGAAATCTCCTCTAGAAACAGAGTCTGTGGAAAATGTAAAAAAGGTGAGTAAATTCTTTTCTTTTGGTTAATAGTAAGGCTGTGGTTTAAGAGAAAAGTATGATTGGGAGAAATTGCCTCTGTTTTTCATATAGGATATAATTATGGTGGGCTGCAAGTTATGAATGTGTTCTGTGGCTTAATGACTTTCAAATTAAGATGAGGTTGGTTACAGAACTATAACAGGTACCATAAATGAAAGCTTTTGCCTTAATGTCAAATTTGGATGTCTTTTTCAAATTCTGGAATGATTTTGGCTAAAATAAACAATACTTTTCTTATTAATGCATCAATAAATAGGTGTTTTCAACCTACCAAGTACCTCATTCTCACAATATGCACTTCATATGACTTTTTCCTAAACTGGAGGCAAAGTTCAGCGCCCCCTCCCCCCTCCCCCCCAATTTTAGACTCTTTTTTGTACCATATTATTTTCAAGACTGGGCAAACTCAAATTATGTTTTATTTTCAAAACTTTTCCTAACTATACCTATTTAAAGTTTGTAATATTTGTTTAAATTGCCTAACAAGTGCAGATCTCTTTTACGTTACTGAATCATACTAAAGATGTTCCCATAGCACTTTTATTATAATTTCAGGATCCTTCTTAGAGTTCAGATTATTGCCTAAATTGGAATTTTATAAGAAAACACAGCTGCTGTTTTCTTTAAATGAACTGTAAGAGTGATGCATCTTGCTGAAATAATATCTCTCTTCACAGTGACATGCAAAATAGAAGTTTTGCAAAAGAAAGACCACATGAGATTGTGAACTGAATCTCTAAATTATCATGCATTTAGCACTCCTTACATTGCATAGTTCTAGAGTTTATATTCATGCAACTAGCCTTCATGCTGTTCTACAATTATACAGTATATTACATTTACCAAATTTCACCTTTCCAGTTTTTTCACCAAATATCTACCTCCAATTTAATCAGGTAAGAATTTATATTATTAATAAAAAGTATAGCCATCTCGAGTTTCCTCTGGGTAAAAAGACATGATGTAATTGAAAAATGAATGAATGAATGAATGAATGAATGAATGAATGAATGAATGAATGAATGAATGAATGAATGAATGAATGAATGAAAGCTGTCATGCTGTGTCATGATACAGTCCTGTTGTCCTTTGTTCCTCTCATGTTATCTACTTTAGCCTGTACTATATCTTAAGCACAACAGCCAATCATTGCTACAGATCATATTTGTATAAAAACCTGGAATTTAAGGAACACTTAACAGATAAATGCCACAATGCATACCTGTTTATAAAATATTGTAACAATTTAACTGTCTCCAGTGAAATAACCATAAATCTGCTTTTATGAAATCATACAGACAAGCAATACTATTTCCTTGTCAAATAACTGTGTAGCAGAGTTTACGAAGCAGATATTAGAGAATGAAACCTACTGCAAATTAAAACTTTTAAAATATATACCTCATATACGCAAATACAAAATATCCTTCTAAAACTATGTTAACAATACACCCCTTTGCAGTTTCTTCCCACTGTACTTAATGGAACTCATAAAAAGGAGGAAAAGGTAGGAATTAAACCTAAATGTTTCAATTTATTTATACACTTTATGCCTAGGAGGGCACCAATTACCTCCCACAATCAATTCTCAATGCTTGATTATAATTATTTTCTTGATGTGATAGTGCATACCAATTGGAATGATAGTTAAAGCCAGAAAGGAGAAAAATATAATTGCCAATATAAGTATAAACATCTGTTTAGCTATCAACACATACTGATAGCTATTTATCAAGAAGTACAATGCTAAAAAGAACCATATTATTCATATCGAAACACTTTACAGTTTGCATTATTAATTGAATAATCAAGGCAATATTATCCACCCACATCCTTTCTACAAACAAATGGTCAGGTTATTTAAAGTATGGTCTTCTGGCACTTTAAAACCAATACACTTATTATAGTATAGTCTTTGTGCCTGAAGGTGGATTGAAACTGTTGCTTTTGTTGCAGGAAACTATTACACTGCAAGTGCCACTGAGGAAATATTTTGGAAGGATATTTAAAGACCCGCTACACCTCCATGAACATTGAAATAACGAGAAAACTCAAAACTATCTTGAAAAAGCACAAACAAAAGTCTCCTCAGAATGAAACAGCTGTTTCATATATTGCCTCCAAACTATTCATTTCCTCTAAAAAATTTCAGGATTCATTGAGTTTCACAATTCAACATCAATTAGCCAGGCTACTATAAGTAACCGCTTGGGAGATTTTTAGTAGCAATTATTTCTGAAAACAAAGATGTGCAGTTGAAAATCAGCTCTTTTTTACTTTTGAAATCAGTTTACCCAGTTAGACCGCAACCAAAACTTCTAATTTATTTCATTATCTATACAAATACAGATGAGACTGTTAAATGTGCTCCATCAGCACTGTCTCCACCAGTATGTATGTATTTGTATATTTATATATGTGTGTGTGTGTCAGTGGGATTCTTTTTTTTTTTACTACCAGTTCTGTAGGCGTGGCATGGTGGGTGTGGCAAGGGAAGGATACTGTAAAATCTCCATTCCCATCCCACTCCAGGGGAAGGATACTACAAAATCTCCATTCCCTCCCCCCTCCAGGGGAAGGTTACTGCAAAATCTCCATTTCTTCCCGATCAGGTGGGACTCAGAAGGCAGAGAATAGATGGGGGTGGGGCCAGCCATAGGTGGTATTTGCCGGTATTCTCTGAACTACTTAAAATTTCTGCTACCGGTTCTCCAGAACTGGTCAGAACCTGCTGAATACCACCTCTGGTGTGTGTATATGTGCATGTGCATGTGTATTCGTTTCTTTAGCTTCCCACAACAGAGATTCTCAGCAGAACAAGAAAACATCCATGGTATAAGTATGATTACATAGCAGTAAGCAAAAATGTCTTTAAAAACCGAAACACAGATAAAATTATAAAACAATCAGTAGCAACATTCATGTCAACTAAATGGCATCTATCAATCAAAGACTCTCTTAACATTTCTGTTTTTAATGATATCCCGAAGCCTAACAAGGATAGGAGCACCAGGGCACTCTTGTCTAGAGAACAAACCCCCCCAAAAAACATCATCAAGAAAAAAGGTTGACACAGTGTGACTACAGTCACATATCACTATATGATCATTATAATTTGGAAAGGCATCCCACCACTCCAGGCCACATTGCTTTTGCCTCTTCCTCTCCCAGTTTTCATGGTCAAGTGCCAGAACTTGGGTTTTTAATTCATGGTGAGTTTGCATACAAACCAATGGCATCATTTCATAGCTAATATCAATCAGTTGTGTCTCCTAATCTGAAGAGTTGGCAAAGATGTATCCATAGAATCCAAAGAAAGGACAAAGTAGAACATGAAACAGCAAAATGTAGGTGAAAATCTCTGCGCAGATGTTGCAAATAAAATCTTGATAAAAGAAAACGAAAACAATCTCTATTCCCTTTAACAGAATTCTAATATCTCATAATTTATTAACCATTTGAGTTTGCAGATTATTTCTCATCTATAGAATGCTTTTTGTGCTGAAAGCCACAAAGGTGTTTTCAGGCACAGCCTGGATTTATATCTATAGGTAAATCCTCAATTTACAGTTATAAGGGAGCCAGGAATTTCAATTGTAAATTGAGGCACCATGAGACCAACCTGATTTTGTGAGTTTTTTGTAGTGATTGTTAAACAAATGCTGCACTTGTTAAATGAACACCACACTTGTTAACACTACTTTCCAACAAAAAGTCACAGGGAGATGACACCTTTGAAACTCAGGAGCCAGGCCACTAAGTACCTTTTGGGCAAGTTCACTATAATTTTAAACCGTTGCTGACAAATCATTAAGCGAGGATTACCTGTAGTCCATATTCTCAATATGGCATGTCTAAGATAGTTATTTGTGAAATCTATATTTTTAGCATACCACAACTATCCATGCCACTCAAACCGTGGCTCCTGTTTTTCTAACTCTAAAAGGCTTCTATTTCTTAGCAGCACCTATTCTTTAATCCAAGCCAACAACAGCCCCTATATGCTTGCGCCATGCCAGCTTCTTGAACATACTTACATGTGTCCTGGCTGCACTTTTTGCACACCCTTCGTTACCTGCGTTACACGCTCCCCAGCCCACACTATGCCTTTTACACACACCCTCACATCCTCTTGTAATTTCAATATCATTTTTTTCTTTTTGTAATTTGTATGCCAATCACTTCTCTGGTTTATTTCAAAGGGTGTTTTTTGTTTTGCATAATTCATTTTTATTTCCATTGATTACTATTAACATAGATAATTGTTGCTTTAAGAAGCTTAATTTGTTGAGAAATACCTATCATCTCTGGAAACAACTTTAATTTCTTTGTTCTTTTTATCTCATCCAAAATAGCTTGTGTTTTCTCTTGCCTCTTCTTTTTGGAGTTTACTATTATGTGGTATAAAATAACCTCTTTGCTTGAGTCCCAAATCATTCTTACATCTTACACCCTTAAGATTATTTTTCAAAAAACTCTTTTCTTTTTACAGTTCACCACTATTACTTCTTTCTGTAATAGCATTTCATTTAACCTCGAGCTGGAGGAACTGGGATTTCATTTATAAACCAAACTTACTGGATCTGAAAAGGTCTTCAGTAATATCTCTACTTAATGCACCTTATTAGTCAAATTCTTCAAAATCAAAACATGTCGATTCTTGGAAAAGATATATGTATTTTAGAAAAATAAATGTATTATCTTGAATTGCTCCACACACCAAGCTCAAAACTGTCCATCAAATTTTTTAAAAATAATAATGTAACTTAAATAATTTTAATTTCTTCATTCCTAGAATTGAAAAAGAGTTTTGGTTGAGATTCAGAGCAATTCCAAAGGAATTTGGTAAAGATGTTAGAGATAAGGTTATCAAACATTACAATTTTTTTAATGGGATGAAGTACTGAGGCAGAAATTGACAAAGTTTATAAAATAAATACAAGATTTCCAAAATTAAAACTGATCCAAGGGATATACTGATCAAAAAGAAGAGAAGAAGAGAAGAGACAAATTCTGCACAGCATTTTAATACAAAATTGAAGATGTATAAAACAGAAGTACCGGTAATTGTGCTTAAAGAGTTTCCAATTAGAATACTGCATAAGAGAAAAGTAATTATTTCTGACTGATAACTTTCGATTAATGTTATTTCTGATAAAGATTCATAATCTAAGAACATCAGAAATTGTAAATGTGGGCTAAACAGAACCATCCAAAGATGAAAGTTCTCAAATTAAGTACACTCCATTATCATTCTGCATTTATTCAGTTTTTTGCTCTATCTGCTCTCTATGTCTGATATATGCCTAGATCTAAGCAACACAGTACAACGTTTCCATTATTTCTTCCCACTGTACTTGTTGTCCTTTCAAAAAAGTTGTCTGACATCTGTTTTGTAATGGAATATTCAATATTGCATGGACTTTGGCACCATATTTTCACTGCTAAGTCAAATTGGCTGAATTCTAAGGAAGGCAACAGTAACTGCTAGAAATGAAGTAGATCAAAACAAAAGAACTCAGCAAGACTTCACAGAATGCAGAGTCTTTCCCAGTGTGCTTGAAGAAGAAATTGCTGAAGAGGAGTCAAAATGTATGCACACGAACATGCGTGTGCACACATATACACACAAAATTACAGTAAATACAAGATAAATTAATCATTATGCCTACACAAAGCTTCTTGCTGAACACAGCATTCCCCACTCTGGGGCCTTTGGCTGTCATCACAATTGCTGAATCTGTTCATTTAATATTGATTTAATCCAGCAGCGAAAGTCTATGATAATAAAGTATTGGATAATTCCTAAGAAAAATACAAGGCAAAGCTTCAGACTCAGAGGAGCATAATAACATAACATAAAGCAGAGACTAGATTCATCTGATTAAAGTCTAGGCCAGTGAATTTAACAATTTAAGGCGGTGTACCTTTTTTTTTCCAGAAAAAAATCTTACTGACTTTAATGAATATTATTTTCTAACAAGTGTCTTCAGTACAATTTTAAAATGTTTAGCTAAAGTCTACAGAATTACATATTGGTATTTTTAAAAAAAATAATATTATAATACAAAGTAATACAACAAAATGTTTTCATATTTCATGAAATATCTTTTCAATGCCAGCACAGCCCATGACATACTCACAATATCTAATAATAAATTATAATGTGATTTATCTGATTTTGGCTTAGCATGTCACATGAACTCAGAAAATCATGGTTTACCCTCAGAGCATTTCAAACAAGTCCTGGTTTATCACAATGTGAGAACCCAATGAAGATTCAAGTCTGCATCATCCTAAAAATCGCCGCAAACAAGTCAGTCTGTAAAAACTCTATAATACTAGAGCTTTATTCTGGCAATTTGTTCTTCACTAGCACCAAGTTCCTTCTGCCTGCCCATATACTTTTCCTCACAAGTTGCCATTTACTTGGCAGAATTCTGGATGGCTACCGCTGGTGCTGGCAATACTGTGGTTAGTCTTCCTAACCCTTTTGGTTCTGTCACTGCCATTTCCAGCACTGCCACCATCATCACTAACCATCTTAGCTTCTTCTGCCAGGAGAGACTGATTATCCATGGCCTGCCAGTATCTGAACTCTTCATGAAAGTATATTTTGTCCTTCTCTCTTCTCTGGTATATTACTAAAGCCCTCTTCTAGCGCTTATTCAACAAAACATCATTAAAACAAACTTAACCCTAACCCTAGCCATACAACCTAGATTAAGACAATCATGCATCCCTCTCTCAACAAATACGTTAACAATTCTTCATCTATAAATATATGTTTGCCAAGAATACATAATCCAAGGCATTTTCTGTATTAACCTCACAGAAAATAGATAGACAGATGAAATAAGCAAAGGCACTATTTGATGAACATCCTATCCAAGAAGATGCTGCTTCTATTCTTCGTTACCAAAAAAAGCTCTTTTATTTAGACTTTGGAAAGAAAGAAGCATTTGCTATTTTCTTTATCTCAAGTACATCTACATACAGTGCTGGCATCTATAATTCAAAGTCCCTTCAACATGTATTTATTTACTTACTTATAATTTGCCTTTCTACGCACTTCAAGAGGTTTAAATGAAGATTTTCCTTCACGTTATTCTCATAATTTTATGAGTAGGCTGGACTGAGAGAGAATATTAAGAAATTCAGCCAGTGAGGACAGCCTTGAATTTGGGCTTCCCCAGTCCTGGCCTCACCTACACCACTAATTTCAGCTTCAGGTGGTAGGGGGGAAAGATAAAAACAAATGTTACAGCAATGTTAAAACTAGCAAAGTAGTAGTACTTTCAGAGAATATAATCAACATCATTAAAGGCATGCACAGTCATCCTCTGTCATCTGCCAATCCATCTCTTCTCTACAAAATCTCAAATCACAATAAATTAATTAGTCTTGAAATGTGCACAAGACTTTTTACAAGACAGATTCAACATTTTTAAATTGTATCAATATATAATTACATTTGGTAAAGCCTTTTTGAATGCAAAAAGAACTAGAAGGCATATTTTATTTTATTTTACTGTGAATGTTTTAGTTATGAATGTTTTTTAGTCTGACGTTATTGTCTTTGTCTTCAGAGCTATTAAGGGTGATAATAAAAGAACTAGAAAGGAAGTCTGGGGTAATATAATGCAACATTCTGAATGAATGAGATCCATGAAAACATTGTGTCGTGTGACATGAATGGATACATAGAAACAAAATGATAGAGAACAGAAAAAGCAATTGGGCCATTCACAGACACACAATAAACAAGAATACTGACTAGTAAAAATCTGCTTAGAAAAATACCTGTTTCAAACACATGATTTAAGGCCTAAGTTTATTTATATGTTATCTGGTGAAGCAATAAATATAAATCTAAAAGAAGATTGATGTGACTGTTTACAATAAAGGACAGAGAGGATTACAGTGAATATAAAGGTGATGAGGGGTTCTGAATGTGAACAGAACATGATTTGATGCTGTCAAACCAAATTATTAGAAAAATGGACATTAAAAATGAAAGTGAAAGAAATGGAAGTGAAAGTATGAGTTCTGCATATAGAAGAACTAGAAAACAGATTAATCTTTCAAAAGAGTAAGTGCAAACTGGGCATAAGAAAAAAATGTCAATACTGCTTGGAACAGAATGAAAAAAGTGTGAATTATCATAATAGTGTATATAGAGTTATTTAGCAAGAAGCATGAAAAGAAATGCTTGGAAAATTATAAGGCACAAGTGTGAGAAGAAATACATATTTGTTGATTTGGCGAAAGATAATAATAAAATAATGGGAACTAGATAATAATAAAATAATGTAAAGTTTTGTTACACGAAAATGAGAGATATGTCAAGCAAAATATAGAAGAAAACTGACTAAAGTTTGGTACTTAAGAAGCATGTATACCTGAACAAAGGACTAGTACAAATAATAATAATAGGTTGAGGTGGTTTGAAGTCATGTAGAGCAAGTGAATATATACACATGAATGACAACTGCAAAACAAATATAGCAAAGGAGGAATGAATGAATGGAGAGAAAGAAAAAGACCAAGAAAGTCAAGGTTCTCAATGAATTCCTGAAAAAAAGATAAGAAATTAAAAAAAAATGAAATGTATGAATTGGTAAATAGATATGATCATCAAAGCAAGAATTGTTGCAAGGACGGAAAAATATGTAGAAATACAATAAAAGGTGTGGGTATAAATTGTGGAGGTTTTTAAGAAGAGACTGAACAGTCACTTGTGTGAAATTGTATAGGGGGCTGGACTAGAAGACCTCCAAGGTCCCTTCCAGCTATATTCTGATTCTTTCTTTATCCCATACCTTTAACTTCTTCAGTTTACTATTTGTTATTCCTTTGTTGTGCTTTGCATAACACCGCTCATACACACATATATTCTGAGCTGTGAGATGCCCTGAGAGCATTTCATTGGTGTAAGGTGAGGAATATCAATTCCTTCATTAAATTAAGTGACCAAGAGAGCTCTTTGAATTGCAATGCTGGCTCTAGACTTGTGAAGAAAACAGCCAATTCTTTCTCCTTCGGCAGATTCTTCACAATTAGGGCCCTTGGACTCCTAACGTCGTCCCCCATGCCTCCACCAGTCCTCAATTTTGTGGGGGTCCCTGCAGCACCAATCCATGTAGCACCCCTGAGCTACCTAAAACCGGAGCAACATTGCTTTTCGACTGTACCATCATGCAAGAAAGGGGGGGGGAAGGAATACTTTCTTCTCCTCTAAAACCTTTCTTCAGACAGTCTCCAAAACGTAGCATATTTACACCCGCACACAACCCCTTCATCAGTTATAGTATGATACTTCTCACCCGCCCCACTTGCCTTTTGAGCTTAGCTCTCCCTCCTGACGCCGCCGCAATATTAAGTCAATGGCTCCCACGATCCAGAAGCGATCGCTTTTTTGAAGGGGAGAACGAGGCTGCTTGTTTTCCTCTACGTTCGCCTTCGTCAATACATTTCCTACATTCTTCACCTCCAAGGTAGACGCAGATGGTTCGGTCCCGAGTTTAGCAATCCAACCCACAAAGTCTCTGCTCCCCTCTTGCTTTCCCTACTTTCCCTCGCCCGCCGCCGGTTCCTTCAAAGCGTCTTCGGTCATTTCCGAAAGCCGACAGCGGAAATAGTCGAAAAGTGATCGGGAGGGGACGAAAAAGAGTACGGGAAAAGGCGAGTGTGAACGGAAATTACCGAACGGAAAGAGAAGACAAGAGGGAAATCCATAGACAGGAAAAAGAGACAGGAAGACGATCGGAGGATAACGAGAACAGCCTCGGAATCCGAACCATCATCCTTTTTTTCCCGTATAGGCGAAACTTAACTTTCCCGCCCCAAATATCAATTCAGTGCGCCTTGGCACCTTTATATCACAAGTACTTTACGGACAAAAACCAAATAAATGGCAATTTATGGCAATTGTTTGAAATATATATATATATTGAATGAAATGAAAAGAATGATTGATATTTGCAAATGAATGTGCAAATAACATATAACACATAAGATTTGATGCACATTCATTTGCAAATAACAATCATTCTTTTCTCCATACACTCTGGCCAACTTAGAAGCCTCCATTCTGATATTGGGAACTGTGTATGTCTAGTTTAATGAAAAGAAGGACTAGAGGTGACATGATAGCCTGCTCCAATATCTAAGGGGCTGACACAAAGAAGAGGGAGTCAAGCTATTCTCCAAAGCATCTGGACAAGAAACAATGGATGGAAGCTAATCAAAGAGAAGCAATCTATAACTAAGGAGACATTACCTAACGGTTAGGACAATTAATCAGTGGAAGGACTTGCCTTCAGAAGATGTGAATGCTCCAACACTGGAGGTTTTTAATAAGAGATTGGACAACCATTTATCTGAAATGGTTAGGGTTTCCTGCTTGAGCAAGGGATTGGACTAGAAGACTTCCAATGTCCCTTCCAACTCTGTTATTCTGATAAATGTGTCTGGTTGTTTGCTTCAAAGAAGCAAGGGTTGATAGTGAAACCAAATCTTCCTATCCAATAATGCATTATAAAGGAAGGAGCAGAAAGTAAACTTTTCAAGCCAAAGGAATTTCCCAGCATTTTAATGTAGTTTTATCACCATGGAGTTGTGGGTGCTTTCTGAGGTTGTTTGTTTGTTTGCAAATAAACAAATATTATGCTACCCAGTCAGGTAATAAAATCTCTACAACACAAGCAACCAACCTCAGAAAGCACCAAAACTCCACAATTCAACCTTAATCTACAGATAGCCTTCTATTAGTCTACCATGTTTAATTATTCTTTGGAGAAATACACAACTGCTTAAAATCCAAGAGGCAAATCTTGAAGCAGCTGAGCTTTGAGTTCCTTAAAAGCAACAGTTAGTCTAATAATAAATTGTCATCTTAAACAACTACATGAGAGAAAATTTCAGGGAATACCCTGGTCAGGTTCACATACTATGTCAAGATCAAATCAAACCACACTATGACTTATCAGAATGTATACGTCCAACTGGTAAATGCAGATATAAAATTACGTTGCTTTAGAAACATCAGCATCATCAATATTATTAACACTAGCTGCCTGCATTTACTGCAGGTTCGAATCTCACCAGGCTCAAGGTTGACTCAGCCTTCCATCCTTTCTAAGGTAGG
>JANHFK010004144.1:61650-74562 GCA_036250565.1 Sibynophis collaris | reverse complement strand
ACCAGCTGCCGCTGCTCCTACCTACTCTATAGAGCCGGTCCAAACAGGAAGGATTTCACCCCTGATCAACACCAATAGGAACTGACCCTGGAGGGAGGAAGTAAACCAGCGCTACACATCACCCATATTCACAACTCCCAAAGTTGATCCAAAAGGATACCACAATCAAAGGTTACTGCTAAAATATTCCAGAATGGAAAGTGATGATGTGACAATACTAAGTCAAACATACGATTTGTGACATTTAAAACAATGCAATTAAAAATATTTTAAAAAATTAAAATTAAAAATAGAGTAATAGAGACAGTATACCCCAAAACTCTGCTTTTCCAAAGAGCCTTTTGGGCTAGTGCTTTATGTTCTTTAAACAAGTAGCTTCCCATTCAAAGCAATGGTGGGTTCCTACCGGTTCGCTCCTGATCTTGCGAACTGGTAGTAGAGGCGGCAGGAGGCTCTGCCCACCTGCCCGGACGTCATCACAGAAGCTTCTGTGCATGCGCAGAAGTGCCGTGCACGAGTGAAGCAAGTGCGCACACATGCACTCTCCCATTGTGAACCGGTAGCAAAGGTAAGTGGAATCCACACCTGATTCAAATGTACTGTTATTTCAAACCATTTCCATAGCAGGAAACTGGAGTATTGGACTTCCCAATGAACAAATCTGATGGAAAACAGTTTGCACAATTCCTAAATGGTGTCCACACAATGTCAAAACTAAATAAAACCCCTTTATACCTGGCAGGTAGCTACTGCCTGAAAACACTGCCATCTCTTGGCCCAGAATACAAAGTACAATACAATACAAAATTCTTTACTTAGAAATGAAGGTCTTGCACTCAAATTTGTATTCATTTTATTAATTTCTATAGCTGTCCACTCAGCAAACAATTCAGATTGGTGCACACCATAAAATAACAATAGTGTACATTCCATATATCCGCATAACAGAAAGGTATAAAAGGATAAACCAAAATGGAAATATACGAACACATAAAATACCGTGAAAAATAAATACACCAAATGAGGCATACCACTCCCAGACCTAATGCCTAAAGGAATAATTGGGCCTTTAAACCTTCCAAAAGGCAGTCAGGTGGGCTAGCCAGGCTTTAGGGAAGATGATGTTCCAAAGGATGAGAACAGCAACAAAGAAGACATGTCTCCTGAGTTCTACTAGATAGGGGTGAAATCCAACAGGTTCTGGAGAACCGGTAGCAGAAATTTTGAGTAGTTTGGAGAACCGGCAAAAACCACCTCTGGCAGGCCCCAGAGTGGGGTCAGAATGGAGATTTTGCAGTATCCTTCACCTGGAGTGGGATGGGAATGGAGATTTTGCAGTATCCTTCCTCTGCCACGCCCACCAAGCCACACCACGCCCACCTAGCCACGCCCGCAGAACCAGTAGTAAAAAAAAAATTGGATTTCACCACCACTACTAGATAGTTTTAACTAAGTGGTGTGACCTGGAGCATCCCAACGTTGTCAGATCTTATTGAACAGACAGAAATAATGAGAGACAAATAGTCCACAAGTGGCCTTGCGCTATGCCTTGAATGGTTTTATAGATAAGAATTAACATTTTGAATTACACCTGAAAATAAAATAGTAACCAATATAGGTTGCAGAGCAGAGGCATCCCATATTACATGGGCATTCTGAGGTATGCCCATAATTAAAGACTTCACTGAATTCTGGACCAGATGAATAATCACCAAGAGCAATTCCATGTAGAGCACATTGCATTAATTCAATCATAAGATGACAAAATTCAAAATTAATTCAATCATAAGATGACAAAAGTGAACGAGTGACCATAAGTGTTGCATGCTGATAGATAAATACCCTTTTTCCTTGAAAAGAAGACCCAACCGGAAAATAAGCATGATTTTTCAGAATGCTTGTAATTTAAGCCCCAGTTAAGATCGTCAACCAGCCAGATGCATTTAGTACCACATTTCTCCGAAAATAAGCCCTAACCTGAAAATAAGCCCTAATGTGTCTTTTGGAGTAGAAATTAATATAAGACCAAATCTTATTTTCAGAGGAACATGGGTAGTACAGTTGGTGCAGAAGTTAAAACTATGAAGGTCCTCTGAGCCATGGCCGCCACCTGCTCCTTGACCAAGAGATGTAAATCTAGGAGGACACTTAAATTGTTTAGTGCATTTCTATCCATCCAAAATCAAAGAGGGGAAAACTCTGGACCCAAGGATGTCAAAATTCACAACCAATCTGTTTTTAAGAGACCTGAGTGAAATAAAGAATTATTCCATCTAACTCAAGCTATTTAAATAGTCTCTGAAGGTCCCAAATATAGTTTTCATGATGGTAGCTTAAGACCTTTTAACCCTACACTTATTTATTCAAAAGCAAGCCTTATGCCCTCCTTAAAACTTAACTGAAGATAACAGGATCTAAGGCTGAGATCTTAATTCATGTAAACCATATTCTGCTATCCTGTTATCATCCTCCTTACCAATAAATTTATATTCTCGGTGTTGTTGGAGATCAGGACATTGAAGTTAGTCAGTGCCAAGTATGAATTCCAGCTCCATATCAACTTGTTTTATATATTATATATTTATATTTCTAAATTTTAAATGTAGTTTTCTTAAGTTTCTGTTCAAACAGCCGCCTCATACAGGGGTAGGTTCTACTTACCTTCGCTACTGGCTTGTAATGGGAGTGCTTGCTTCATGCATGTGCATGGCGCTTCTGTCCGTGATGACGTCTGGGAGGGTGGTGGAGCCTCCCACCACATTTACTACTGGTTGTAAGAACCGGACAGAACCAGTAGGAACCACTACTGGCTTCATATTTGGAATGATAGAGGACTGACTCTCTTATCTGTTTTACTACATTCTTAAAATAAATTCCAGCTGGATCATTTAAAACCCAGACATCCAAAAATGTTTACCATCAAAGAGCCAAAACACGAAATCAGTGTCTACTTAGCATGCTCATGGCATATCCTTTATCAGTTCAATATTTATCAAATAAATGATAAAATGAGTATTATAATGAAAAACAGGCTGTAAAGCCTAATGTTTTTGAATATAACATATTTAAATTTAACAACTTTTGGCAGAGAAATTATTCACCTTTTGTGAAGCTGGAAAAGTCAATGAAAACATAATGCTATTTAGGGAAAGCACTCTTAGTGCTCATATTAACCATGGACAAGCAGTATTATACAGATGCTAGAAAACAAACGAAGGAAAATCTGGAAATCAATCACTATGAAGAACAGTTAAAAACCTAGGTGTGTTTACCCTATGGAAAATATGATTGAGCAGTATGAGTTGTCACATAGGAGTGGCTATCTTCAACCCTAGAGACCACTCTGCTCATCCTATGACATCATCAAGAAAGGCTATACTTATATCCCCACATGAAAGATGCATGGAGTAGAAGTCAGGTCATTCAGTGAGAGACCAAACTTATACAACCGTCTTGTCCTAGAGATATATTTAGCCGTTGTTGTCTTCTTTTAAAGCAGGGTTGCCAGGAAGGGAGTAAGGCTTCTTAAAATAGGAGGGACTGGTCGAGGAAGGATTATTATACGTTTTCTGCCTCAAGTTATTTATAAAATTTGGTTTAGTGCACCACACTAGATTAGAAAAACATGAGTTCTAGTCCCGTATTAGCCATGAAAGCCAGCTGGCTGATCTTGGATCAGTCATTCTCTCTCTCTCTCAGACCAACTCACCTCACAAGACTGTTGTTGTGGGGAAAATAGGGGGAGGAAGATATGTTGGATATGCTGGCTGCCTTGAGTTACTTGCAAAAACAATAAAGGCAGGAAATAAATAAATAAATAAAATGCAAGATTAACCAACCTAAATAAATAAATAAAAGAAAAGCTATTGTTTATTATTGTTGATTTTGATTATGTATAGGTTATATTTTGAGATTGGTGTTTTGAGATTCCTATGCCCCACCGAGAATTGAAATTAGGGTGGTACAGAAACTGTGGAAATAAATACTTATTCCATCTTTTACTTTCTCTGCAAAGAACTGGTCAAAAGGAGAAGATGAAATGGTTGAGGAAGTGGGGGGAGGGGCAAGTTAAGCCAAGAGCCTCCCATCTGGAAACACCTCAGCATATGACTCAAGTCAGAAAAGTATAAAAAGTTCCTTGTACTTGCTAAGCCCTATAAGCAAAGCAAGGCAAACCAGAAGTTGAATGGTGAACACCAAGGGCAAAACTATCCCATGATTTCATCTTGCTTATTAACTGCAGTCACAAAGCAAAGTCTGAATTGCTGCTTTTGAAAGGAGAAAAAGAGAAATCTAATGGCCATACATTCAAAAAATGTGATACAAAGGCTCTACTTCCCTGATATGCCCATCATTGTTTATCACTGGTATAATTTGCTAACTTTCTTATCATTAGCAACCCATTCCTTCCCACAACAGCAAATTTTGGCTAGGATCCTCAGAATCACTTTAGACATATCCAAATATTTAGTTGTATTGCTAGAATGTTTATGTTTATTGAGAAGATGTATATGTCTGGTACGCTTTTACCAAGTCTTAAGTAGTTTAAAAATACAAGAAAATAAACCACTAAAATGTAAAGCTATACAGATAGTGTCAAAACACAAAACATTAATAGGCTAGTGTTCTCCCATCTCCTAACTTGTAAGAAGGGACTATTATGGTCTACTACTGGCAATCTGTCCCATAGCACAGGCCCTCCATGGAAAAATAGGATGAGCTACTTCTTGAGATGCATTTGTAGCAAAATCCAAGGAGGTGCGCCATTAAAGCAGACCCTGAGGTAGCTTGACTCTATGCCCATTGACTTGGGCAATGATGTTCCACATTTTTTCTAAAAATTCAAGTTGGCGTACTTAAGATTTCTGCCCTAGTTTTAGGCCTGCGAAGTAGGTCAAGAGAAAGTAATTGGCTCAGCCACCCAACTAACTCAAAATCTATACTTTCTTCTTTCAGAGCATGTCTTCTGTTTCAAAAATGAAGAAATTGAGACTTCCCTAGGTAGGAGTTCCGTTATCTGTATGGAACCAATTTTCATAAACTTCAATCAACAATGATCATGATGGGAGGTCTAGCCAAACATATGCAGGAGGCTGGTTTGATTACACAAAAGTTGGCTGCTCTTGGAGAACTGCCTTCTCCCCAAGTTCTCATCTAGGAGCCAACTTCTTGGCTCTGCTCTTCGAGATCCTTTGAACTGAATTTTCCAGATCCACATGTGGAAACTTCAGAAGAAAAGAATGTGTGCCATCCCTCAACCTCACAATTGGAAATTGTTTTGTAGTCTCTGGATCCCAGCCCATTATTTTCTCTTTGGTTACAGACCGTTGTATCAGCCTATATCAAGACTCAAACACAGGCATTTGAAGTAACTTCTGTACATCCAGACATATGGAAATGATTGGAGACCCAGCATATACTGTAACTTTCTATATGGTTCTCCTCCTCTCTTACAACAGATTGAAGAAAAAAAATTCTTTGAGGTAGGCTTTAATGAATGAAATCCTCTTCCTTGCTAAGATACCTGCCTAAACACACTAAAAGCCTTCTTTAACATTTTAATTCTCCAGAAAGCATCTGAAAAAGATGGTTGCTTTTTAATTTGGAGCGGGAATGGAGGTACAGCTTCCCCTGTCTCTTTTTATAGCTCCCAAGATCTTCCCACCAGAACAGCATCTAACAGCAATGCCGTTGTCTGCCAATTGTCTATGAAAAATAGGCAATTTTGTGCACCAAATGTTTTGTGCAGCTATTGAAAAGAGAAAGTAGGCCCAGAGTGTCTTCCCTTCAGAATTCCAGTTTTATTTACATTATAAATGTATGCTTACAAACTAACAATTATCGTCAATATATTGACTTAAAACATATATATTACCGTTCTTTCTGAAATGTAAATTCTGTTCGTATTTCTTTTTCACAGTCTATTTTCTAAAATGGTATCAAGATGAGTATGGCCCTGTTTTTAGAGATATGTTCTCATCTGAATTTATACAGGCAATGACAGAATTACTTGACAGAATGTTCTTCTCTTCGCTTTCCCAAGAAGTTCCAAAGATTAGCAACCCAGATAAGAGACAAGTTAGCAAGATTCTCCCCAAGTTGCACGTTTTTACATGTGGATCATTAACAGTTCATTATATTTATATTCTCGCACTGGACACATTCTGAAATGTGGGCGATACGGTACATTTTACAAGACAGGACTGAGTTCTTTGGAAGCTTTTCTGCTGATAGCAAAGTACAGACTTTCCAAAGAACTCATAGAGCTGTGTTTCTCAACCTTGGCAACTTTAAGATGTGTGGACTTCAATTCCCAAAATTCCCTAGCTGACTCTGGGAGTTGAAGTTCAGACATCTTAAAATTGCCAAGGTAAGAAATGCTGATCATAATCCTCTACTCCACCCTGGAAACCTTGAGATATGTTAGATATGATAGATCTCTCAATCAAGGATTTTGAAATTGCACTACCAACACATAAGAGAACACTAATTCAAATTTTGGAGTTCATGCAGAAATGTTCTTTCCTCTGCAAATTCTTCCACGCCTCTTTATCATCTACCAAAGACTCTCAGAGTGGTTCAGTGCTAGACAAGTCTTACTTCCTTATAATAAACTATAGATGGTATTTGAAAAATTAACATGGAAAACGTTCAAATACCACTAAATGTAGCTTGTTCTATTAGACAACCTTGAAATTATAGGTATAAAATTACAGTTATTGTATCTGGTTCAATAGCAATCACTCACTCATTGCAATTACAATAAAGTATTCCTAGGTGTAAATATTCAGATATAAGCTCCATCAAGTTCAATGAGATATACTCCCATTTTAAATGTTCTTGTAGCACTGAAGTCTAATTAATGTTCTAGCTGGTTTCTACTCTGCTTAGCCATGGTTTGTTTAAACAGCTTTATTAAATGAAGTTTAATTGCTTAGATTCTCAGATATGATTTGGAAACCACAATACACCCATGACCTCCAGATGTGTCAGGTGCTCAAATGACTTGCAGAATAAAGCATCAAGTTGGAAGAGGCTTAATGCCTACCGAAGAACTATATCTTGACTCATCCCTATTTAACAAGACTTCCCAGACTGGCAGTTTACACCTGGGTCTACACCCAGACTAGATAAGGTTCAACAGCAAAGGTGTGGGGGTATCAGACCTTGGTCTACTAAATAAATAAATCCAGATTGATTGTACTATTTTACATTTTTTACCATCTATTTCAATGGTCTTTGCAATCCAGTTAGTCAAACAACTCATCAGATGCTATTGCTGGTTTGGGGGCATCAGTCAAACTTTCAAAATTCTGAAAACCCAAGGAAACCCATCTATCAATTCAAAACAGGAAATCTCCTTGCAAGCTGTTCCGATGGATAGTTATCCAGTTTCTGCTTACATATCTGTAAAAAAGAGAAACCACAATCTTTAGAGGCAATTATACTTGCTTTTTTTCTGCCTCTAAGTCAATGTCGACTTCTGGTGACTGCCTGGATTAGTTCCTGCAGTTTTTTTGACAACATTTTCAGAAGTGGTTTGCCATTGCTTCTTCCAAGGCTGAGAAAGAGTGACTGGCCCAAAGCACTCAGTTAGTTTCATGCCTAAAACAGGACTAGAATTCACAGTCTTCCAGTTTTAGCCCAGTGCCTTAACCACTATACTCTTTTACTTACTATAAGATTATGCCATTAAGATATTCTTCCTAGTTTTTAACCAAAATCCATTTTAATTATTTGAAACAAATGCCAAGAATAGAACAGAACAGTCAAATATTTAAACATTGGTTGTTGTTGTTTTTAAATTAATTTAGTCCTGTACTAACCTGAAACATCAATTTCCATTGCAATTTACAACTGGAAGGAAGGGATGGATAAGAAAGTTAGGCAATATTTTAACTATTATTAAACTTTTAACTATTTTTAAAGATTCGTGGTGGCACAGTGGTTAGAATGCAGTACTGCAGGCTACTTTTGCTGACTGCTGGCTGCCAGCAGTTCGGCAGTTTGATTCTCACCGGCTCAAGGTTGACTCAGCCTTCCATCCTTCCAAGTAAAATGAGGACCCAGATTGTTGGGGGCAATATGGTGACTCTGTAAACCGCTTAGAGAGGGCTGTAAAGCACTATGACGTGATATATAAGTCTAGTGCTATTGCTATTATTAAAAAGGCAGAGCTACAGAAAATGGAGGACTGCCATGTAGGGCACTACCATGGCAGAAAGTTGGACAGATGTTACTAATCCCTACCAATACCCATAGCAATCATGTTATTATGAACAACACAGAGGTTATTGAGAAAACTCATCCTACAAATGTTTCTAGAGAAATACTTATTTCTAACCTATCCCATATTTTTTCCCATTTATATCAAAACACTCATAGATATGGAGAATGCTTTTTAATAGATAGTTCTAGTAAAGGCCACCCTACACATACAGCAACAATGGGTGTTTGTATTTATAGGACTGGAAAACCATGTCTGTTAATTTCATTAAATGCTTCCACTTTCTAGTTTCACAAACTCTTCCCTCTTACTTAGGCTGAAAGCAAATTGCCAGATTTTTAATTCAATTGATTAATTCCTCGATCCTTTGGGTGGATTTTCTTAACAATCAGATCAAGTTCAGAAGTTTTTACTGGGCTTGTTTTTGAATCCATACCTCATTTAAACAGGCAAAAAGTGATACACATTAAACGTTTATGGGACAATCTTGATATTTCTCCATTTTACCCATTTGCAATGTAAATAGACTAAAGTTAAATTAGTTAAAATTGTGCCAAATGTTTTCTTCCTCTTCATTCCTTTTCCCTTGGGTTACAGTTTTTAGACTGCTGGTTTGTGGATAGGGACGAGCCTCTTTCATTGATCCTATGAAAGTGGTCCGGAGAGCCTTTTTAGATGAAAAGTAGCATAAATGTACTATAAATAATAAATAAAAGCTCCAAGTTATCTGTACTCTAAAAATAAGTCAGTCCACAAGAGTAATTGAATTCAATAACCTGCCACATCTCAATCACACCAATGAGTTTTGTGTCAGCACTATAGCCAAGCTTACATACTAACCCAGTTTTCTTTGAAGTTGTACCACTTCGGATTGCATCTAGAGTCTTACATGACTGAGTGCCCAAATACAGACTGACTTTCTCAATGAGACTTAAGAACTTACCTCTGAAATCCTATTCACCGGCTCTATTTATAATTACGTTGATCCAGGTAAGAGATGTCAGTTCTGATTAGCCCATAACAACATTTCAGTCCATTCATGAGAATTTTAACATACTTTAAAAATATGTATAGGGCTTAACAACTTATTTATTTTCCCAAAACACTTAAGAATCAAAGTTCTTGAAGAATGAGAGCTTTAACATTTCAAAACAAAAGAATCAACTTGAAAGGGTTCCATTTCCAAGCCTAGAACAGCAGTTATTTTCTAACAACACAACTCTGACAAATTATATAACTCTGCTGATCAGCTAGGAAGGCTTCTGTGCCAGACCGGAAACACCAGTTGCAACACGTGCCCTTGTCACCTTACATTTGGACTACTGCAACTCACTCTACATGGGGCTACCTTTGAAGATCATCCACAAGATTCAACTAATCCAGAATGGAATAGCCCAATTAATAACAAGCTCAATTTATTTTGCTCATATAATAATTTTACTACAGGGTCTGTACTGATTGCAAATTGGCTTCTGGATAGAACTGTAGGTGTGGTTTGTCACCTTTAAAGTCATTCATGTCAGGACTTGGATATCTGCAAGGTCACCTTCTCCTTGTGGAATCTATCATTCAACAAAAGAGAGAGCGAGAGCAGCTTGCTTCAGATCCTTAGGGTGAGGATGTCAATATCAAGGACTCCAAGACTTCATCTCAGTGATAGCCCCTCTTTTCTAGAAAACCTATCCTGAAGATAAAGTTGATTTTACCCCTATCAGTATTCCAGAAAGTCATGAAAACCTTTTCTATTTAGGGCAGCTCACAGGCAATGAAAGGACTATTTTCTTGAAAAGATGACATCGTTAGTGAGAAGAGTGATGCATTTTTTTCCAGTGGGGAGGAAGACTATATAGTTTTTTATTTCTATTACCATATTGAGAATAATTTTATAACCTTGTAGGCCATCAGACAGGAAGAGCATATCATCCTGTTCTTCTTATATCATCATCATCATCATCACCACCACAGAAAGATGGTGCCCAAGAGAAACATGAGTCTTAAAGCAGAGTGAAAAGATGTTCTTCAAAGGACCAGGTAGTAGTCTAAGTCAGTATTTGGAAAGAGAGTGCCTGGAAACCCATGCATATTGGTCTGTTTTGTGTTATGGAAGCAAAACCAAGAGATCAGTGGAAGAGATTGTAAGACTGTCAATTAGTAAAGAGGAAAGGCTTTGCATACAGAAAGTCAAACCCAGCCTATGTCATCTCCAAGAAGAAATTGTGGTTTGAACTCCTGAGAAACCACTGCCAATCCCAACAAACTAATTTCTCCTTTACTGGATAATAATTCCAATCACTTAGCCATCTTTATCAACACCAGGGCTTTTTGTGAATACGATGGGGATTTAACTTCACATACCTGGAGGGCTTTAAATGGAGAATGTGGCTGTGGGGGGGAAGCATACTGATGTGACCTAGGCAGGTCCTGACCTTTTCTGCTAGAGAAAAAGCAAATTCCTAAAGTAATTAAACATCTTTCCAAATATGATGTAGATAAGATGAGATGAGAGAGAGCCAAGATTTTAGAAAGTAAAGAGGCCAGAAAGCCCACCTCTGATGCATGCTGTGGAAAATACAACAAATTTAATTGTTTCAATTAAATGATGCAGAACATGGATAAAAGCACAAACAGAGCAGAACCGGTGGAATCTACCCAGGGAATAAAGAACCCAGAAGTAACTACTCAGAAGACGAAAAAGGAAAACGGAAGCAGCGGGGAGTGCAAATATAGCCAAATAGTAAAAGTAAAGCACAACCAGCCAAAATTGTGTCTGATGAAAAAAAAATACATCTTGGAATTCAGGAACTGTTTGGAATGTTTGCTGTTTGTACAAGACACCAGGAGCCCTGGCACATCATAAGAAAATATGAAGCAAGAGTGTGTTTGTTTTAACTTTGGCCTGTTTCCTGTCTCAATCTACTCTTCCAGTCTATCTGTTCTGGTTCTTTTAAAAAAAGAAATGTTGCAAATCTTACTTAGCTACAGAAACAATGAAGTATCTCTTGTGTGCAGACCTCCAGATAATCTAGGAACCTCCCCTGGCAGAACAAGCCCAAAAATGCATAAAGGTGTAGTTGAGTTAATGCATTCCACAAGGCGTTATTGGCTTAATCATGTTTTGCTAAATATCCACAATAGCTAATGATGCTGAACTGTGGCCCAGTATGGCTCGCCAAATCATTTTTGACAATGCTAAGCATATACAGTAAAGAAAACAGTCCAATTATATATTAAAAATTGGAAACTGTCTTAGAGGTGACATCAAACTATGGTCTTCCAGGGTCATCTCAGAGAAAGAGTTGCCCAACTTTTTGCATTTAAAACCTCCAGTCATGACTCCAGGAGGCAGCTTGGTTGGGGTAGATTTGGAGGAAGGGGTTATCTTGCAAAGAACAGAAGAAATTTGCTTTTAATTGTTTAAAAGCATAGTTATCAATGTTTTTTTTTTTGTATACAGATATGCTTTGGTGGTTCTGTTCAGTATGGAATTTTATAATTATGCCAATATGTTGTCAATTATTTAAATACCCATGGAATGTTTGCCTTTAGCAAAGGCTCTTTAGCAAAGAGGCAGGGATGTGTAATGTTACTTCTTTATCTCCCTTCCTCCATAGTGACAGACAGGCTCAGCTTGAAGGTATAACAATTACAGCCTTGCTACTTCCCCTATTTCAAAACAGTGCCTGTAGGGTCTTTACACTTTGACTGATACTTGTGATTTCCTTTCTCTTATCTTGTACCCTTGTCATATGGAAAATCATTCTTTCTGTACATGGGGTCTTCTACTGGTGTTTACTTAATCTATCTTTGATCCATATCTACAGTATGTCATCTTGGGGCTTTGCTGATATCTGGATGCAAAAGATTAATCACTCACTGTAACTTTATGACTGTAGAAAAATAAAACAATTGTTGAATCCTCTCCAAATGTTGATTGGGATGAGTTTTCCACCACAGCTTTAACACACTATATGAATGCATTCCATTTGATTGGTTTGTAAGGCAAGGCTTTTTAAAACCCCATGAATGGATTGATTCAGCAAAGAAGGGTGTTCTACAAACCCAGCCACTGAGCAGTTTGAGGGAGCAAATGAGATAATGTCACGGTTTAAGGTCCTCAGAAAAATAACACAAAACAAATTTGATATATTTACATTGTTTTCTACTATACACTTTCAAAAGCATACACAAGATTCCAGCGCGAATATGAATATTACCACAATGTTAGTCAACAGAATCCCTTCCCCCCATCTCCTACAGCAGAAGAACAATGCAGAAATAAATCAGGAGATTTTAAAGAAAAATTGCATTTTCTTTGACCATAAAATATATCACGTAATCATTTTTAGGATGACACTTCTCAGAGTTAGTTTTCTGTAATTCTGAAGTCCTTCTTGGTAGCTGGCATGCTATTCTATAATAATAATAATACCAATACCACCCTATTCAGAACTGCACACATACTCAGATGCTAACTTGATAGCTCTTAGGTGCTTGGTTAGGACTTGAACTGTTAAGATTTTACCAATCCCAGACTGTGAATCGGATTGAAGATTAAATCAATAGTAATACACAACAGCAGCAGCAGCAGCAGCTTTGAATACAGAAAGTGCCAGGTTTGATTTCTCTCGCTTTGAATTTTTCCAGAAAGTCCACTTGGTTGAAGGGGAGAAAAAAAATAAGCGAAA
>JANHFK010004144.1:22125-39589 GCA_036250565.1 Sibynophis collaris | reverse complement strand
GTGGGCGTAGCTTAGTGGGCACGGCAGGGGAAGTATACTGCAAAATCTCTATTCCCACCCCACTCCTGGGACCAGCCAGAGGTGGTATCTGCCAGTTCTCCAAACTACTCAAAATGTCCACTACCATTTCTCCAGAACCTATCAGAACCTGCTGGATTTCACCCCTGCTTCTCTTCTTCCTCTTGCTTTTAAAGATTGAAATTCCGTTCTTCTAAAGGATTGAGTGAAATGGCTTTAGACCAGTTTTCATATTCCCAAAGCTAGACAGTTTGTCATCTGGAGCGTTGACCATCTGTTCAGGTAAATGGAAAGAAAGAGAGACTACTTCACCATTACTCCAAATAAATGATCTTGGCTACTGACAACAGCACTTATCAGACTTGAATATAAGTCACATTAATTACGAGGGATCTTGCTAAACTTGATGACCTCAACTCCCAAAGATCTCTAAGCTTCCATAGAGTCCCTGCAGATGTAAGTTAGAATGATGGATGGTAAGTAAACATAAGGGACAGAGTGCTTTGCTTTGTAGCCATCTGTTGAAAGTAATGGAGAGAAGATGGTTTTTAATAATAAAAGTCCTAAAAAGTTAATGTAGTGTGCTGCCCTGCTCATTCATACACACACACACACACACACACGTTACTGTGGTTAGTGAGTTTATTAAGATTCCTCTTCACCAAGACTCAGAAGTGTCCCATTTAAGTCCAGCCACAAGCAGGTCAAGATTAGCCCACCGAGTAATGGCCTAATAGTCCATAAAGCAATTGCAAGTTGCTCAAACAAATAACTCCACCAAACAAACTTAAATCCACCAGGCAAAACTTAAATGAGAGCCCACTTGGCAAGAAAAGTTCAGGGTCTCCAAGACACAATTTCAAACACAGTGTCAATGCAGGATGAAGCAGGAATCACAACAATCAAACAAACATCTAGAAAACCAACACATTGATCCCAGCAACACCTCCCTCTGTCTGCTGTGATAAATAGACAGCTTTCCAGTGCAGCTCATCAAGGTGGGCGGGGCCTTCTCCTCTCGAGTAGTCTGGCTGATCTCTATTGCTCCTGCCTTTTCTCTGCCCTGTGTGTTTTTGGATCAGTACAGAAGGTAGTTCCTCCTCCTCTTCGCTGGCTGTCTATCACTGCAAGCCTCCTACAATTCTCTTTTGGCCAGCCATTCAGAGCCATTAATCAACTCAGTTCCTGATGTGCCAGGAATGGGCTGATCCTCCCTTGAGCTACCCTCTGAGGAGGAATCTGGGAAGTCATCCAAGGGAGACATCCAAAGGAGACACCAAGGGAGATTGCATATCTTCATCAGTTTGTCTTATGCTAGACCAGGGGTCAGCAACCTGTGGCTCTGGAGCCACAGATGGCTCTTTTACCCCTCTGCTACGGCTCCCTGTCACTCAAAATATGCATCACAATTGCCAATATACGACACCTGCCGGCATACAAATTATTGAGCTTTTCAACCCCGGTAGGCCAACCATGGATAAATCCAAGAAAAGAAAAGTTTCAGAAGAAAACAGAACATTTAACTCAACTACCTATGCTAGTTTTGTGGCCACTCAAGAAATAGACAGGCACGGGAAGGGTTTTTTGGCTCCCAGTGTTTTCTTTTCTGTGGGAAACTGGTCTAAATGGCTCTTTGAGTGTTTAAGGTTGCAGACCCCTGGCATAGGGGTATGCCTTGAACTCATAACTCCACATCAAACCAAATTCCCTGCTCATCTTGATCAGTATTATTTACAAATATTTATTTCAGATTCAGATGGGTTCTGTTTCTTTAAATGGAGCTGCATTTTGTCATGTAATGTATATTTATTTATTTCATAGTTAATTATTAGTTTTATGTATGCAATCTGTTTTGTGTTGACTGGTAGTTGACAGTAATAAAAATTTATTAATACTTAATTACTTAAGTTCAACTCAAAGGTGCTTTATCTTTTTTATTGTATGTTTATTGTTGCTATATTTATTTGAATTGTACTACTACTATATTTATTTAATTGCTAGATATACATAAAATCAGTTTTTTAAAAATATTTTGATTAGAATTAGTTATGAAAAGCAGAGCACAGACTGGGCTGAATAAGCAGCTCACCCATTTGAAAACAAGCCTTTTTTTTTTTACTTTTTAGAGCTGCGTTATCAAGCGATACTGTGAGAAGAGATTTGTGCCCAAATATCTTGCAACAATTGGCATTGATTATGGTGTCACCAAGTGAGTACCCTTCTTTTATATCTGGCAGTAGCTACAGACAACAACTTTTGAAAATATGTGAGCCAAGCTTAAAAGATGCACATGCGAGAGATGGAAAAATGCTCTTGATTGTTCATCCATCGCAATCGTTTGTAGTTTTTCTGCTCTGCTGTTGGTGGAAATAGCAGTTTTGAAGTTGATGATGATTCAGTGCACATCTCATTGCATGTAATATGATGCCAGTGAATGTTTCCCTGCAAGTATTTTGGTGCACAGCGTGGGGAAATTATTAAAAGTCTGATCAAGTCATTACTGTGTTTTATTTGATTGTTCTTGTATCTCCTCTTGTTGATTATTTAATAATTACATCTTGTCTTAAATTAATCCTGGATCTTTTTCCTCTGTCTTTTAATGACTATACCAATGCTTAAGCCTTAATTCTATCAGTGGCACAACTGTCATATTGTGATGCTTATTAACGCTAGCCAGTGGTGAAAATTAAAAAAAATTACTACTGGTTCTGTGGGCATGGCTTGGTGGGTGTGGTGTGGCTTGGTGGGAGTGGCAGGGGAAGGATACTGCAAAATCTCCATTCTCGCCCCACTCTGGGGCCTGTCAGAGGTGGTATTTGCTGGTTCTCCGAACTACTCAAAATTTCTGCTACCGGTTCTCCAGAACCTGTCAGAACCTGCTGAATTTCACCCCTAATGCTAGCTTAGTAACAGCAATAAGATTCTTTAGAGTGCCAATACTTGCATCTTAGGACTCTTTTCCTTTTAGAGTGCAAATTAGAGACCGAGAAATCAAAGTGAATATCTTTGACATGGCTGGACACTCCTTCTTTTACGAGGTAAGAAAGGTGATGGCTTTTCAGCAATGAGGAGGGAACAAATTATGCAAAAAGATACTAAAATGCTGTGTGCCAGAGTTCAGACATTACACTAAATTATCAGGTCTTTGGTCTTAATCTAATGTGTGAACCTTGGCACTGTAGGATATAAATCATGATTTATAATTTAGATTTGGTAATCATATTATGCAAACTTGGCCTGGTGATTATTTCTGATTTTACCCAGTCCATGACTTGAAGTAAAGTTTATTTTTGGATCCCTTCTCTGGGTTTTTTGCTCCCCTCTTATAGTAATTGCACTGAGTCCATCTGCTAGCAGAAAATAAGCCAAGGCTGAGTAGTTTGTAGTTGTGTTGTTTGGAAGGAGAATGAATGGCTAAACTGTAGTTGGTGGTGGTCATAGCATGCAAGTACACTTTATTTGTTAAAATAATAACTGAAATACAGCCCCATAATCTGTACATTACACCAAAATTGTATCCAAGATTTTTTACTGAACTGTTGTCACCTCTGTGTCAATTGTAGGGATGTAATAATTAGCTGGCTTTTGTCAACTAATGCATGCTAAATGGAAAATGTTTGTATTCCTGCACAACATTATCGAAATAGGTATATTTATACTGCAAACTTTGACTTGTTCAGATGTAATACACATATTATAGTATTTTCTGCAGTTGCACGTAAAGGGTCAGAAATGTGCCCAATTTAAGCTGATGCACTGCTTATTTATAGTTTGAGTCATTTTTCTAGAGCTGTCTATTGGTCTCTTAAATTCACCTGTGTTATTTCTGCCTTAAATTAGGTTCGCAATGAATTTTACAAAGACACTCAGGGTGTAATCCTAGTGTATGATGTTGGGCAAAAAGAATCATTTGATGCCCTTGACTTATGGCTTGCTGAGATGAAACAAGAACTTGGACCACATGGAAACATGGAAAACATTGTTTTTGTGGTTTGTGCCAATAAGGTAAAGAGTGGTATAGAAAGCTAGTGTTCGTTAAATGCTTAAAGGGTTTAGGGCAGATAAAGGAGCATGTAAATAATTAGGATTATACTCTTCTCTCATTTTTGTTTCAGATTGATTGTGGCAAGTTGCGCTGCGTGGATGAAAGTGAAGGGCGACTGTGGGCAGAAAGCAGAGGCTTTCTTTATTTTGAAACTTCTGCACAGACTGGAGAAGGAATTAATGAAATGTTCCAGGTAAAATCTACAATGCAAAACAAGGCAGTCCGGCTGCATCTTTTTTTCCTTGCAGTGCGATGATTTATGCTTTGTAATCTAGACATCCTTGACTGAATTCTTCCTTATGAGAATTTGCTTCCTCTCCAAGATGTTTTTGTAAGCAACCCTTTTATTTGCTTTTGTAAATCTTCATCTTCTTACACAAAATGAAATGCTCTTGATTTTTTTTCTTTAAACATGGTTACCTTGACTTGCTGCAAGTCATGTAAAACATTGTTTGGGGGCATGAATAAAACATGCCAGAAATATTTGCAGTCATGAATGCAGACACTTTTCTGTCATTTTTCACTTTTCATTCTTAAGACATTTTTGGTAAAATATTTTATATTTTCTTGTTCCTTTTTGAAACCAGCGGTACCTTTTCTTGACTTGGAGAGAAAATGTCCTAAGGTCTCTCATCTTTCACTGGCAAATTCTCATTTATTCTCTCTGCATATGCAATGTTCTCCCTAGTTTTCCAAGGAATTTTAAATTAATTACCTCCCTTTAGTCTTTGAAATGGCACAGAGCTCTTTATGTTAAAAAAAAGCAAGAACAAGCAGTGCAAGAGATTGTTTCAATATGCAAAGAATTCATCTAATGGATGATCTGAAAAGGCACATGGCACAGAATTCCAACTGAAAATAAATCAAGAAAGCACTTAGTGGAGTAGGCATCATGTAACTGAATGCTTCTGCACTATTTGAAGATTTTCTGGTTGTAAGATTAAAAATCTTACTGTGCCTATAGGTCATTTCCTTTCTCAAGATTTCTGAGTTTGATCTCCTTAATGAAATAAAGGTTGCTGAGCAATGGGCACATACAAGACCTTTGTAACTTTGCCTTCTCCCTGCTTGCAGACTTTCTACTCGGCTATTGTTGATTTATGTGATAATGGTGGAAAGCGCCCCATAACCAGCACAAGCAACAGTTTCACTAAGGAGCAAGTAGACACCATCCGGAGGATTCGCAACAGCAAGGATAGCTGGGATATGTTGGGTGTCAAACCGGGAGCTACAAGGTAATGAGGGACCCAATCATTACAAAATAAATAATCTCTGCTGGTGTAGATATGAGCAAGATAAGAGTTGGACTACAGCTCCAGTATCCATTGACCATGCAGTGTTCATGATCCAGCCCTTTCTTGTGAGGGAGTACTGACTATGACAATAAATGCTTTCTGAAACTATGGTTATTCTGTGTCTGGAGTTAAAAGCCTAGAGCAATGCTGGAGATGAAGCTATAATTGACCTTCAAGTTCTGAATATAACTGTTCATTCAGTTTTATTTTTTTGTTTGATTAGAATTCTATTTACATGGTTAACCAAAATGAATAATAATGGTAATTCTTTGTTGGTGTCATTCAAATAGTTTTAGTACTTCGGTAGTTGAAAGACTTTCATTTTAAGATTTATCATTCTATAAATAAACCCCATTACATTGCACTCTTCTATTATCTCTCTCACTCTTGCTCTGCAGGGATGAAGTAAACAAGGCCTATCGAAAGTTGGCAGTGCTCCTCCACCCAGATAAGTGTATGGCTCCAGGCAGTGAGGACGCCTTCAAGGCTGTGGTGAATGCACGGACTGCCTTGCTCAAAAACATCAAGTAAACACAAGAATATGCGGCTTTCACCATAGCAAGTGATATGCCTACTCTGAGAGAGGCATCAAGGATTGCCTCCTACAAAAGACAAAGGAAGCAAGTCACAGAAAATCCCTAAAAGCATTTACTCTCAAAGCTATTTTCTGTTCTACTACGAATAGGTCAATATAGGAGACTTCTCTGAGGTGGACTTCCAAACCCATCTGAATGCCTCAGGAACAGTAACAACGGTAATATCCTGTCCTTTCTTTTCCCCTGCAGAAAAGTTGGCCAAGGACTGAGATGATGCTAAAATATGTTACTTCTATTTAAATCACTTATTTCACTATTGTGCATTATTTTCCTCAAAACCGATGCTGATATTCAGCCTCTAATTAAGCACTTCATTGTTCCTTTGTCCTACACTGGAAATTACTTGATCCATTCATATTCGTTGAACCACTTAATTACTAAGTGGTTAAAGTATTCCTGCTTTTGCAAATAAAAATGGCAAAAATATAGCATAATAGCTGGGGTCAAAGCACTAGTAGTCACTGTGAATTGTTTGATGGGACAGGCAGTACTTCCTACAAAATGAGTTAGGTGGTAAGTTGATTTGCTCATTATTTGAGTCATATAGTTCTAAGAGTGTTTGTATATACTTTGAACCTCCCTGGACCTAGCAAGGAATGAGGAATTCAATCACATAGAAGCTTAATTTGTCTTATTTTGTTCTTCCTTCCTCCCCAATTGTAAGTTAAATTAGGGAAGAAGGGAAGGGAAAAAGGAAAAGCTAACTCTATGTACTAAAGTATAATTAAAAGGGCCCCTGGATTGAAAGAGATTAGGTGAAACAAACTTAGTGGCGGCTTGTTGATTTCAAGACTGGCACTAATATGTTTGTTTGTTTATTTATTTAATTTATATGCCACTGTTGTGATGAGCCATGGGGGCGCAGTGGTTAGAATGCAGTACTTCAGGCTACTTCTGCTGACTGCTGGCTGCCAACAATTTGGCAGTTCTAATCTTATCGGTCCAAGGTTGACTCAGCCTTCCATCCTTCCGAGGTCGGTAAAATGAGGACCCAGATTATTGGGGGCAATATGCTGACTCTGTAAAACCACTTAGAGAGGGCTATAAAGTCTAAGTGCTATTGCTATTGCTATGAAGAGTAGATGTCTATGGAGATGCTCATTCATTCAGATCATGGTTGTCCCAAAAGTGCTTTTCTTCAAAAAGCAACTGGACTTCCTTGGTTTTTTTCTTCGAAAAATCTCACTTCTCATTCAAGATGCTTCTTCAGTTCAACACCTTTGGGATTTCAGTAGCAGGGTATAGTCTTTCCTCTTGTTAGCAGCTTTCCCAACTGAAATTAGCTTTTCCCTGTCCCTCCAAGAATTTTACGAGGTAAAAATGGATTGCTGGACTAAAAATGGAAAGAGAGTATAGACCAGGGATGTCAAACTCAAGGCCCAAGGGCTGGATCTGGCCCATGGGGTGTTTAGAACTGGCCTACAGGACCGCTCTGAAAATAGTGAAGTACTGGCCCACGGTGAT
The DNA here is from genome assembly GCA_036250565.1 of Sibynophis collaris. Taxonomy (NCBI): domain Eukaryota; kingdom Metazoa; phylum Chordata; class Lepidosauria; order Squamata; family Sibynophiidae; genus Sibynophis; species Sibynophis collaris. Next base: position 32,171 of record JANHFK010004144.1, on the reverse strand, counting down.
TCTGCCAGCAAGAATGGAGCTCCATTTTTGCTGGCAGGAGGCCATCGCAGCCGAAAACGGAACTCAGGAGCCTGTTTTCACTGGAAGAGCACTCAGACCATCATAGGCGCCCCCAACACGAGTAATGTCAAGCTGGCCATACACACCCTATCCCCCTGAGGTCAAACACAACCCTGATGTGGCCCTCAATGTAATCAAGTTTGACACCCCTGGTGTAGACTCAGTGTGGATTAAGGCTCACTGGTGCCCCAAGCACAGACAAATCTTGGTGCCCCCCTCCTTTGTACATACTGTACAAATCTTCATTGGGTTGGTTTTTCTTTCTCAACTTTATGGTGCCCCCTTTGGGCCTGGTGCCCTTAGCACGCTTAGTTTGCTTAAGGGTTAATACACCACTGTGTAGACTATAGAATGGAGGAAGGATGAAAAAAGTCATGTTCCTGCATTCCTAAGGACGTCTCCTGCTGAAGGGGAAAGGAACCATTAACTGAATATTATTTGCAACTGTAATGTAGTTTTCAATTTGGCCCCCCAACCTGCAGGAAATGAAACCTGGCAGCAGTAGCTTTTTAAGCCTGGTTCACAAAATCCCCATTTAGAGCCAACTCAGTATTATTCCATTGCAGCTGCTTTTGTGGTTTTTTTAGAAGTAATTTGCAGGTTTGGGAGAAAATGGATCCCAGATTAGGATCCTGGCATAAGCAGAGAGGCTACAATGCTTCCTTTGCTCTGCTGGGTCCTTCCCACCTGCCATTTTTATTGCAGGGAAAAATGCCGTTTGCTTTTCCTCACAATGCACAAAAAGAAGGTTCAGAAGCTCCAGCCTGCATCTATATTAGGGGGCAACAGGTTAACTCTTTCCCTTACCCATTTTCCTCTTTAAAAGCAATTTATGAAATGGCATGAATGGTTTATCATCATATAAAATAAAAAATAGGTGACCAATCTGCCTTGTCTTCCATTATCAACAAGGTTACCTGATTCACTCTCTTCTCCAAATCGTATTGCTCTGCTGTGATCCCATGTTTACACAACCACAGACAAAAGCATAGGGTCCCTTAGCTCAGCATACTTCTACATTGAAGTTGGTACCTTTATGCTCCAGAAGGAAACTGAGAGGCACGTCTAGTTGGCCTGCAGAGGGACCTTAATCTGGCAGCGTAGCATGACACCATCAGAGACTCTTTCCGTCCTCCTCCTTGCTCAGCAAATTATGGCAGCTTTAGGGAATAAAATGATTCTTCAGTGACCCAAAATTAACATTTCCAAGTAGATAAATTATTATAAGCTTTCCCATTTGCATCACTGACTGCAGGCTCTTCATAAGACAATAAAAGAGCTAGCAGGAGATCATCTGCATAGGAAATGGTTCAGTGCCATGAATTCTTCCTTGACAATTTCTTTTGTCAGTCAAATGAAGAAGTGTGAGCAATATCTCAGGGGGGCTATTACTCTATTTTTCATTCCATGTCCATTTTTTCCCCCAAGATCCACTTATAACACTGCCAAACAATGGTCTTTCCCACACATAGGAACTCTCAACACCTTTGTATTGTTCATTCATTCTCTCAGTCTTTCACCATAAACAAATCAAAACAATCATTCCTTTAGATTTATAATAATTCCTTTCCCATGTTACAGATGAACGGATTTCTGCTCAACCTACAGTATGTTAGAGATATGCAGAAGATTCTATGCATGTAGGGGTCCATGCAACCAAAAGCCAGTTTGATGTGGTTTGTGCCCCTATCAAGATACACATTTAGTCTGTATGCAGACCTGAAACATGATGTGTGGCTAGAAATGTACTGGAATGGAAAAAGCAGGAAAAAAGCATGGTCATTAGTGGTGGGAGTAGTGTGTGGTAACAGTTAGGAGGGGATAGAAAAAGGAAAACACTGGGAAAATCAGAGGGAAGATTGAGCAAGCTGCTTGAGTTTGCTGCTATCATCCTCAAATTCAACTGTGTCATTCATATCCATCCAGCCCACCACACCTCTATGGGTCAGTAGATTGTATATTCCTTACTTGAATTCAAGGGCAGTGATGATTAAGAATGGTGGAGAAAGAAGGTGCTATTAAAACTAGCAGATGGACTGGCACAGAGGCCATTTGGAAGAGAAGTAAGAAAGAGGGAGACATACAATCCTTTCCTAATGTGCCCCATAAGACCACTTTGGAATTTGTCTTGGCAGACATGCAACTATCAGAAAGCTATGTTCCTACTCGCTCATATATACAATACCAATTAATTCTTTCTGATATACATCTTAGTCCTTTTATGTCTAATTAAACCTATACATTCACTTTCTTGCCTGTAACTCCAGTCCACAAGATCTATCCACCTTCATTCAGATCAATTACATTCCTCCTTCTATCTTAATTTCACAAACATGCAACATACAGCAATTTTCTTTCTTTCATTTGTTACTTAATTCATTACATCCTTTACATATTACTCCTCTTACTTTTCTAATTACAGTTTTCAATATAATTTTGTCATTACAGGTAGAGCAATAAATATTGACCTCCCCTGCCCACTATGGCTTTAAGCAATTCAGGCTTTCAAATAATGCTTTTGAATAGTGTAAAGCAGAAAAAGTACAGAGTAAGTTGCTAACTTAATCATTCCCATATCTATGCAGCCTTCCCTGTTAATCTTAAGGACAGAAAGTACCAATCAATCTGGGCACTGTTTGGATAATATGCAACAAGCTCAGCCAAAGCCCAGTTTTATGGCCAGCATCTCACATTCTTGTATACAAATTAAAATGTTTAATCTATAAATACGGATGCTGTTACCTGCATGCTAGCCATCCAGAGGTAGGTCCAGTATAGGAACCCTCTCAGGAAAAAGCTGTTTTAATTAAAATAGAAAACATTCCATATACACAGCCGTTAGTGTAAAGGCTTGCATGTTTATTTCTTTCTGTATTGTATATTTTCTAGATTATTGCTGTAAAACTTCAAAAGATCTTGGGAGGGCAATAGAGTTGGGTTTTTTTCTTCTGCAAACCATTGTTACTTGGAACTTTTGTAGCCAAGAAATACTAGCAGTCATAAGACATAAACTCTTCTTGTGTCATTCTTCAGGGTTTTTCTCAAGTTATACTTTAAGTTCCTCCATTAAATAAATTTCCAAACACAATTTATCTCCCATAGCCCTTTTCACGTCCTGCTAATTTATGTTCCTTTATCATAACTCACTTAATTACTGTCTTGGTTGTTTTTATGGCTACAGCAGAGATTTCTAGAGTGGGACATGGCCCAAAAGCTCATTACATGCAAGTCGTCTGTCGAAGTCATTAGCAAAGCCCTGAGGTCAACTCCCTTTTGTACTTCTGTTAACAGGAGATTTTCATGGAAAATCCACCTGCCAATTAAAAATCTGACCTTCCACTTCCTTATTTTTAAAATGTTTTTAGTTGATTTCTGTCCAGAAAACGAATGTGCATATAAGTACTGTTTACACTTGCAGTAGCAATGGGTGTGGAAAAAGGAGATGGGCTCTCTGCAATCCCTTTTCTTTTCACACACACCCTTCATCCTTGTCTTTGATCATGCACATCCCAGTAGTGAGTTCCAACCAGTTTGCTACTGTTTCCTATACTTATCTCTGTTGCAATTTCACTTATATCACCCATTGCTTCTTTCAGACTGCTGCATCTCTGCTCAGGTTCTTCAGCCCAGCGCTCACACCTCCTGATTTAGTTTCAGGTTTATTCGTACTTATATACTGCGCCTTCTCCCTTTCGGGACTCAGTGCCCTCTGGTTGGGATCCAATTTTCATCTTTAAAAAAAACAAAAAAACATGGCTAGGTAGCTAAGAATTATAGAAGTTGTAGTCCACTGCATCTGAAAGCCTGGAAAAGGCTCTTCTAATTCCTCTTCTAACTTCTTGGGAAACTGGCTGCCTGCTAGTAACACTAATATCTGCAGAAATTGCTACTTTCCTACTTGGAAAAGTCAAGAGTAGAAAGATACTCAAATATTAAGTACCGGTCCTAAAAGGAGTGTATAAATAGGCCAGCAATCACAGTCAGTGTGAAATATGGTCAGTGTGAAATGCCTACATTTATGAAAGATGGGAGGGGACAAATGTGTAACTGCAATAAGACTTTAATATGCACAATGGTGGAAAGGCTTAACATTATCCACAATGGAAGAATGGATGGTGAAGATGATGGAATGGCTAAACTGACAGTTTTGATTAGAGAAAAGACATTAATTACTGTATTTTTCCTTATATATAAGATAATACTATTTTTTTCTTTAAAATATTTACCTAAAAATGGAGGGGCGTCTGAAACACCGGGGGGGGGACAGGGGCAAGAGGAGAATCATGGTTGCGAAACTGCTGATACTTTATCTCTGCAAACTAGCCTCACGAGCGAAACTTCCCATTGCAGAGACAAGCTAATAGGTTTCCTCCAATCATGAGCCTTATGTAAACGACGTCAACTGTTGCTGTGGAGAGCATGTAGCGAGTGCCCAGATGTGACAGGGAGTGGTAATGTCAGGGTGTTCTGAGCCCATAAAAATGTCAGGAAAAAAATAAATTAAATACCGGTACCGGTAAGCGAATATCTTACTTTACAAAATAAAGCTCTTCTATTTAATGTTTAAAATATTGATTTCTGAATTTGGGGTAACAAAAGGGGGGGGCATCCTATACATGGGAGTATCTTATAGATGGAAAAATATGGTAAATTTAATGCCTATTGCAAGGAAACTCTTGGCCTTTTTGCATGAAACAGGAAAAAATGAAATAATAAGATACGGTTTTGTTGATTAGAAAAAATAGTATTGTACTGGGAATAAATCTATAAATTATTATAGAAAAAATGAAAGTTATGTTGTAATCTTAGAGCAAAAGTTTACTTTATGTTTATACTTCATATAGAGCAGGGGTGAAATCCAACAGGTTCTGACAGGTTCTGGAGAACTGGTAGTGGAAATTTTGAGTAGTTCGGAGAACCGGTAGCGGAAATTTTGAGTAGTTTGGAGAATGCCACCAATGGCTGGCCCCAGAGTGGGGTGGGAATGGAGATTTTGCAGTATCCTTTGTCCGCCACACCCACCAAGCCATGCCCACCAAATCACACCATGCCCACCAAGCCATGCCAACAGAACCGGTAATAAAAGAAAATTGGATTTCACCAATGCAGTTAGGGTCATCTAAAGGTTAGTTTCACTTTAGCAGGGTTAACAATTAGGGTCATCAAAAGGTTAATTTCACTTTAGCAGGGCTTAACACAACTATATGCATTCAATACATAACAAACACCTTTATTATTTTTATGAATCACTCAGGGGGTTGAACATATCCAACACACCTTCCTCCTCCTATTTTCACCACAACAACCACCCATGGAGGTGATTGGTGCTGAAAGTGACTGGTCCAGGGTGAGTCGTTCTCAGTCAGTCAGTCTCTGTCTATCTGTCTGTTTCTCACACTATTCCATTCAATTTGTGATAGTGATATGAAAGTGAAAGATTTTTCTGCAGTTACATTATTATAAACAGATCATTCTCTACTCAGTTTTAGAATAGTAGCTGGCAAAACTTTTGCACAGGAAAAAAGACTTGTTAACCATTGCTAACCCTTGCTGTCTAACAGATCTATGGAGTATTTATCACCTCATTTGTTGGAGATACCATAAGCCTTTGTAGCTCTCTAGAACTTGTAAATGCCCAGCAATTCTGAAAGCTCCCGTCTTTCTAGGAGAGTTCAGTGGGCACTTTGATATATCAGAGAACGCTGTTAATACTTTTCAATAAAAAAAAATTTAAACTTTGCTTTTGCTTTTAATTGCTTTTATTTTTTATGATTTATGCTCTGTAATTTTTTTAATAGTTGTAAGCCTTCCTGAATTAGAAAGATGGGATATACATTCAATAATAAATAAAATATTGAATTCAGAAGTTTAAAATTATTTCTTTTAAAAATAACAAATACCCAGTAACAACATTGAAGGGTATATATTTCTTTTTGTACTTTATTTTCTTTGTTCTTCATTACGCTCCTCCCTCCACACCGTTATTAAACAGTGAATTTAATGATTCACTGTTCATGAAATACTTGTTTAAAAAATAATGACATCGGTTTCTGAAGTTTAAGGGCTAATTAATTAAGTCCACAGTGTTGCTCTGATATATGTTGATAGTGCTGATGACTGACTTATTCAATTGCCCTAGAAAATGGCATCTAGTATAATTCAAGTACTTTACGGTAACCTGTCATGCTCTTTCTTTTTATGAAGATGGAGAGTTGCTACATATGGAAGATTGCCAATTAATAGAGTTTTCCTACCTATACAACTATATATACACACACATACAAAGCAAGAAGATGGAGAATAAAGGTAGATCAGTTACAGAATGCCAGTCTGCTAAATAAGATTTCTTGGAAGTGCAGTGTTCTTTTACCTCCACTCCAAAATGATAAGAAGGCAGAACAAATAGTGGGACATAGGAAATGCAGGAAAGGCTGGGATGGGACTTAATTTAAACATATGTAAAGAAAATTCCCAATTGTTAGCCAGACAGATAAAGCCCCTTAAGTACTTCCAGAACACTGTACTCTTGTGACTCATTGTTGATTTCTCTACTTACCTTCTCCACAAATACTGGTGTATCAATGTAGTTTAGACTAGGGAATATGCTATTTGGACTATTTCAGTGGATGTCATTCTGTGAAATAATTCACATCATATCCCCAAAACCAATAGCTACAGCACAGAACTTGGGGAAGGAGGTAACAAATGAAGAAAGTGAAAGATAGGCAATTTCTACTGGAAAGGAAATAGGAAGTCTATTTGTCATTCATGAATCAAGTAAAAATTGAGCTGGAGGGTAGTTTTCTGAGGCATGATTAAAAGCTGACATTGACATTTTGCAAAAGAAATAAAAAGGAAGCACAGAAAGTAGCCAAGGGGAAGGATATAAACCCATAACCAGACACAAGAATAGGCTGTTATTCATAAAATGAGATTTAAAGCATGATATTCTGCTCCCACTATATTCTGCTTGTGTAACAGGTTATAACAGGCTAGTAGGACCAGATAATACACAGAATATTCCCCCTATCCATGACAGGATGGATTTAAAGGCATTGTGGGTTTCTTCCCCCTTTTTCTAATGCAGCATATTCTTTTAATGCCCCTCTATGTTCCGACTCAAGTTTTCATATTATTGCTAGCATAAAGAAACACACAAGGTGGAAATTGGAGGGATAAGAGAAATGTATGACAGAGCTGTTTACTTAAAATTGCTATCATCCTATTCTTCTATATTTCAACTATCATATGATCCACAGGCTTCCCCATTCCTTCATATTTTCTTTAAACCGGGAAAAGAATCATAAGCATTATAGAGAAAGATGAGAAAGAAGCTGTTATTCTTCTAAGTTTTAATGCTTAACTGGGGAGGGGGAGGATTGGGAAAAAATGTTTTAAAGTGTGAGCCAGTATTTCTTTCTTTATGATGTCATTAAGTTGCCTCAAAGATAACAGAAGTCCCTTGGTCCAAATGCTGTTGAAATCTTTGTCAGGAATGTGTAGTAGACAATTTGTTTTTGTTAGCCTTTAGATCATTTTCCACTCCTTTCACAAGCCAGGAAAGGCATTACACTGGCTGAAGAACAAAGGAAGTGGGAAAGCATTTGGTTTCTACCATATCACTCTGCCACACATAATACAACCTTCTGTTATGTTCCAGTTCAAAACCAAAAATGATTTCCCAACCTCTTTGATACTGTGGTTGTATGGCCATAAAAACAACGAATTGCTTGTTTTCATGATCCAGGTTTAGGCTGCCAAATTCATGGAGGGCCATTGCAAATGCAGGGTTTAATGCTTCTCTTGGCACAAATTTGACGAAGGTAAATATAAGAAACATTTAAAAAACCTTTAGAAAGAGATGCTATGTAAAGGACTAAACATTATGCAGTTTTACGGAAACCATCCTATCCTATAGAGGCAAGGTCATCATTTTGATGCATTGCCACCTTTTGAAATAATATTGTATAGTATTGACAGTTTGTAGGGAAGCCATCCCTCTGGCTATGCTGGACTTCAGTTCTCCATCTCTAATCAGCATGTTTAAGCATCCAGAATATCTAGAGGGCTACAGTTGGGAAAGGCTGCTACAGCATGTCTATCAATGATCTATAAGAATACAGAGTTCTGAAGTACATTATTTGTGCTTTCTGGACACTCACTTTTTATATGAGCAGCAGTAATACATGGTTTCTGACAGTTTCTATTTTTGTAATCCTCATCTGGTAGCCTTAATTAAACCTTTCTTAGGAATTTTTTCAAGACAGGTTCATTGCCTAGCAGCTGTGGGAAATATTTACATTAGATTGCCTTTCAGCTAACCATGCTGTGGATAGTTTATGTTGATTTGACCCTACAACTTGCATCCTACAATTAATATTAACAGTGAATATTAAACGTACCATATGAAGCAGTTCTCTGCATACAAGTGGTTTGATGGGGTTCAACCCATTTACTTTTTCATACTCAGAAGAGAATACTGGTCTTACTACAAGATTGAAATCAGCAATTTAGGACCAATTAACTACAGTACCACTCTTCCCTTTTGCCCATCAAATTTTGCAATATGAATGCAAATACACATAGAGACATAGGAACAAAGAACAAATATTTCTGAAGTCACTCATCCATTGTGACATATTACTTCTTTGATGAAAACCTTGAGTCCATTAAAATTTTATATCTGTTCTTTTGAGAGACAATCCTTAGAGATGTTGAATGTGGAAGCTATAAAACCTTATTTATTTATTTTATATTCTGAGAAACTGGTGAACAAATAATAAAAATTACCAGGAAATCTAGTTTTGCTTCATAAAAGTTGCATTTGACCTTCCTGGCACTTTATAGTATGGACATTGGTTTGGATATAATTAAGTTTTTAGTAAGTGTGTCATATATTCTTCACAAAGAATGTTATGTTTGAAGAGTGAATGGGACAGTTTTCCACTTAAAGGCTCCTTATTATCTAGTGCAGAGAAAAAGAAAAACATTCATAACGTGCAGGTGCAACAACTCTTACCTTCCTCAAAACAGTGGCAAGTAACTATAAATAGCTAAATAGATTGTACATGATAAAGTTAAAGAATCAATGTATGTGAGAATGAATTAATCTTGGATTGGTAGGTGAGTGAAAAATCCTGAAAGTGAAACCATTTGAGAAGAAAGAGTTGAAAAATTGTGAATGCTGCCTCAAATTATCATGAGGATTATTTCTCATATTTCTTACTTGAAATAATAACTTTTCCCCAAAAATGAAATTTACTTGCTTGTTAAGGGCTAGTATCTGCTACACAGCAACAAATAAAAGCATGTTAGTAATTCCATAGTATAGTACTTCTTTTGGTTGTATTTTCAATAACATTTTCCAGAGCTCTCTCTCTCTCTCCCTGTGTATGTGTGTATATTTCCAATACGCTGTTAAATGGTCAGAGAAAGATTTGGTAGGAGTTATAAGTCTTTTCTCTGCCATTCATTTGACACAGACAGTGCAGTATTGGACAGGTGACACCCATGCCGGTAACTCTTTTGTTTGTCAGTGAGATTATCTTCCTGATCTTTTTGTTCACCAGAGAGGAGGGTCAATATATTTGCTCTTTTGTATTCAAAAAGTAAATATTTGTTCTTCCCAATCATTGCCACTTCCTGTGGGACCTATCAGAGGCTCTTTCATTTTTTTAATGTTTGATTTATCTAAGGAAGAAAGAGAACAAGTGCTATATCTTAATTTCATAAGTAAAATTGCAACAATACTGAGAACAAGTTGGTGGCCACTAGAAAATATTATAAGGAGTTAGGGTAACATTACAAGTTTGGAGATGCAACTATGGACACCAGTTGCTATTAATTATACGGTGGGACAAATGTGAGTTCAAATTACTGCTTTTTTGGGGGGGGGCATTAATTACCTATTCCATTTTGTACTCTTTTTTTCAAAAAAATAAACCTATCTTGTTTTTATCTTTTCCACCATAAAGAGATTTTGCAAC
>JANHFK010004143.1:49838-61740 GCA_036250565.1 Sibynophis collaris | reverse complement strand
CTGAACTTTCTGGTTTTTCTTTGAAGACGTTTCACTTCTTGGATGAGAAGTGAAAAGTCCTCAAAGAAAAACCAGAAAGTCCAGTTGCCTCTTGAAAAAGCACCTTTGGGACAACCTGGCCTGGATGACTGAGAATCTCCATAGACATTTAACCAGTATGATAGTACATCTGAAGTTCAGAGCTGCTAGATCACATTTTGAATCCTGCAAATTCTTGAATTTGACTCTTGGCCTTTTAGTGGATCATATATAATTCCTTCATTGTTTATGCCAGTTCAATGTGATGAATTTTAAAAGGTTTCATTTAGTTATTAGTGGACACAAGCTGACAAAAAAAACCTATAAATGAAGATGCATAGTGTGCAATTAGAACATTTAGGCAGCCATATACTGTAATTACTTTCTCCACATCAAACTTAAAGGAAACCAGTTTGTAAAGTTTGTAGCTGAAACTCCTTTGTACAATAATGTTCATTGGCTATTGAATTAATGTACATATATACTTTCATGCATAAGCACACACTTCTTGGGTCCATTTTTCAAGAAAAGGTGAATAGATTTAAATGTTTTAGACTGACAGACAAACCCAAAAGTCAATTATTTATTTATTAAATGTATATGCTACCCCTCTCTGGATTGCTTACAAACAGTACTTTAAAAAGATGAATATTGAATCAATTAAAATTATACTTACAATACTATATAAAAACAAGAATCAGGGAGGTGACATGGGAATGAGCTCTTAACCCATCAACCATTTCCACCCTTGGGGCCCCAAGCCAATTGGCAAATCCAAGTTTTGATACCGTTCTGGAAAACCAGAATGATGGGAGTTCTCAGTTCTGGCGGTAGAATATTCCACAGGGCTGATGCCACAGCAGAAAATACTCGATTCTGCTAGCCAGAATTCCTTGCTGAACAGGATCCACAGCAGGCCCCTTCTGCTTGAGTGAGTGGAGCAGGCTAATCCCATTGGGGTGTCATGGGCTCCTCAGATACACCATTTAAGAAAGATTAATAAAACTGTATCTCCATTAAACTATTGTTCATTTTGGAGACTTCTAAGTGCAGGGAAGGAAAGATAATAAGATAGTCCACATGTTTATGTATGATCTTCCCTCACATAACTTCTCATAATAGCTAAGAAGTGGTGAGGACATTAGCAATTCACTCTTTTTTGTGGGAGAGAGGGGATGAGGTTTAGTTATTGTCAGACCTTATGAGTACGACACTGATTACTTTTGCAAGTTAGTCAACTGGAAGGAAGACAGTTGGCTCCTGGCAATCTCTACATGTACTCAGCATTTGAAGACTGGGAGCAATTATTACACTAACTTCAAACAGCTATGGAGGGCTAGTAGTGGTAATGATATGGAAGTGACCTATGAGGTGCGAAGGCCTTTTCGCTATACTTCAGACATTGCTGGAACAGAGAAGCAGAGTTATTTACAAGGATATTGTGTTTTACCTTACAATCTTAGTAACTTTAAACTGGATTTCAACTCTCAGAACTCTCCAGCCAGCATGAAGTTTAGCAACTTGGTCTTACTTAGTAATCAATCAACTAATATAACATTATATTATCTATAATCTCTCTCCCCACCCCTTTAATTCTTGTTAGAAGGCAGTTTTGAAGCTTTTAATGGTGATCATGTGACCGTAGGATGCTGCAACAGCCATAAATGTGGGCATTGGTTGCAAAGCTGTTTTGTATGATCACCATTTCTGAGCTTCATAACTCTTCAGGTCTTCCTGAAATGTCTGATATTGTCTGAAATATTTTCATGGTACTAAAATACATGACAAGCAAATCCTTAGATCAGGGGTGTCAAACTTGTGTCATCACGGCAGTGTCACATGACATATCGGGACTTTTCCCCCTTTGCTAAACTGGGCATGGGCATGGCCAGCACCTGATGCATCTGGCCCACGGGTTGCAAGTTTGATAGCCCTGCCCTAGACAGACTGAAGAACCAGACCTAGACACCTCAAATAGATAATAGACAGTATTCCTCTCTAGGTACTCAACTTCATTTATTTATATCAAACATAACTTTTTAGCAACTGCTCCGTTACAATGACACTAAAAAAAGTGATTAGTCCTTATACATATGACCTTTGCAGCAGCCACTTAAACACATGATCAAAATTTGGACACTTGGCAACTAGCATGTTTACAATAATTGCAGAATCCCAGGGTTAGATGATCACCATTTATGACTTCCCAGTCGGCCTTGAACAAGTAAAATCATTGGAGAAGCTGAATTTGCTTAACAATATGATTTAATAACTTTAATGATTCGCTTAACAACTGTGGTAAAAAAAATATCTTAAAATCAGGTGTGACTTGCTTAAATGCCTTACTTAGCAACCGAAATTCTGATTCCAATTGTGGTCATAAGCACAGGGCTACCTGATTAGATTTGGACGAATTACTAGCAGGTCGAGATTTTCAAACTCATAGCACTTATTTTATATGACATGTTTATTGTTTATTCTTGACTAGATTTATTTTATTTATTTATGTACAAGTCAAACATGTACAAGATAACAGGTATAAGTATAAATATGGACATGGACATAGGAAATGAGTACAAATAAATGGGGACAGTAGGACAGGGATTTAGGCACTGGTGCGCTTATGCACGTCCTCTTTACGGACCTCTTAGGAATGAGGCGAGGTCCATGGTAGACAGTTTAAGGTTGAAGCTGTGGGGGTTTGAGGATGTAACAATGGAGTCAGGTAGAGCATTCCAGGCGTTGACTACTCTGTTGCTGAAGTCGTATTTTCTGCGAGTTTGGAACAGTTTACCTTGAGTTTGTATTTATTGTTTGCCCAAGTATTATTGAGGTTGAAACTGAAGTAGTCGTTGACAGGTAGGACGTTGTAGCAGACAATTTTGTGTACTGTGCTTAGGTCAGACCGTAGGCGGTGGATTTGGAAGGATTAATTCTAAAATGATGTTTTCAGCATTAGAACTTGAATATTTCCTATAATATTTGGCAACTAGACTGGCTGTTTTGAATAAGTGCATTATTATTTCTTCCTACACAGTACTCAGCAATATAACAAGTCTTCATTATTTTAAGATCAACTTTTAACTGCAGAGAGCATCCAGTCAACCTCACTAAAAGTAGTCATTAGAAAGTTAACCTTTTATCTGCATATTGTTCCACTGTCCTGTGAAACTGCACGCTATCTGTGCCCTGCTTCATCGTTTTAAAACCCGAATGGCCAGGCTTTACATGCTCTAGATTTGCAAGGAGGAAAAATGACAGGATGAAGGAAGCTCATCTTGGCAAGCGCAGCTGTGTAATTTCCTCGATTTTTCAGGTAGAATAGAACAGAATAGAATTCTTTATTGGCCAAATGTGATTGGACACGCAAGGAATTTGTCTTTGGTGCATATGCTCTCAGTGTACATAAAAAGAAAAGATACATTCATCACGAATCATAAGGTAATAACACTTAATGACAGTCATAGGGTACAAATAAGCAATCAGGAAACAATATCAATATAAACTGTAAGGATACTTTAGCTACTTCTTCGTGCTTTGGCGTTTAAACTGCCTCCAGGAAAGGCGGTTAGTTAACACACGCCGACAACTTCGAGTCAGCAGACCATATGCATGGCCTCCGAGACGAATGCAATCATGTCTCCTGTCGCCGTTGCAACTGGCAGAGTGACACGAGCCGCCTCATTCGCTCTGCTACCGCCTGAAGAGACCGAGAGAGGCTGCTCCCAAGCTGACATTGGCAGAAAATATGGCGTTTGCAAACCAACACAACACAATGAAGTATGTGGGCGCAAGGGCGGTGGGGAGGGAGGAACAGAGCACTCCATTTGCAGGTTTATAAATATCACAACTGCCCTAATTTTCTGCGCCTGAAACCAGGGGGAAAAATTACAAAATGTTGGCACGCCTGGGTTGCATTTTCAATTCAGCCTCAGCTTGGTCACTTTTTAAGAAGCAAAACGTCAATGACGATAACGGCACCCAGGGACTTTCCCGCCTTCTGGCTCATAAAAAGCAATGCGAAGAAATTTCCCTGAGTTGTAGAGCAAAGGAAGGGGAAACGAGAATATAAACAGAGCTGGTTGATGAATCGAATCTGCCAAGAAAAACCAGGCGGATAATATCCTGTTCTGATCTCAGAAGGGCAATAACTTGAAGCGGAACGGTGAAGCAAGAAAAGCGGTAGCTCCAGACGCTCAGCAGCGCCATTAACTCCCCACCCCCCACCTCCCGCTGTTAGCATTCCCAACCCCCACCATCTTTATTACTCTCCTTCAGGCAGGGCCCACGGAAAGTCCCTACGCATGCGCGCGCACCCCAACTCGCCCTGTCACGTGGCTTGAGGAGACCCTGGAAAGGAACTCTTATGTGGGCAAAACTTGTAATGCCCCACTTCCTGTTTACTTCGTTGACGTCACCGGGCTTTTCCTTTCTTGCGTCTTGCCGAAAAGCAGGGAGTTTGCTTGTGTCGTTGTAGGAAGTCAGAAAATGGTGGTGTTGGTGAGGAACCCGTTGTCCTCGGAGCTGCAATGTGTGACTTTGCCTGCGGAAGGCTGGTCGGTTGGGGGTTTTCTCCGTTCTTGGTGCCAAGCGCAGGTAAATAACGAGTGTTCAAATGAAAAAAAGTGGTTGGCGTGGGCTCCCCACTATACAAGAAATGTGTGTCTGGTTTCTTATAATTGACATTTTTAGAATAAACAAGTTAGGAGTAGTAGTTTTGTTTTCTCCTTCGCAGGGGAAGCGGATACATAAATCACCTTTCCCGAGCCTACTATATTTGTTTAGCAAATGAATATAGATATTCTCGATCCGTGGCCACAGTGATCGTTGTTGATGGGACGCTGCTTTTTATGGATTGTAACATAAACGTTTTCGAGTGGATTTCTCCCTCCCTCCATCTTTTTGTGATTTGTGAAGCGTGGCTTTGTGTACAAATGTATTGTTCGCGGTGTCCTTCGTAGGTAAAGAACTAGGTTTTGTACAATAATCTTTCTTTCACTGTTTAGTAATTTGCCAATGTGCTATTTAAATAACCTGTTTCAAATTAACGCAGTTGCTTTTTCCTATAGATTAAATAGGTCTTGAGATAAATGTTTTAATCTTAGTATAATTCTCTTTTCCTTTTTAAAAAATAATTGTTTTTAGGGGCTTCCTCAAGATCACTTTTATGTAAAGTGTAATGGTCGATGTATTGATTCTGAAGGTGTACTACAAGATGGAGTTCTTTACAGCGTGGAACCAAGATTATGTGGTGGAAAAGGAGGTTGGTTCACTGCTGCTTTTGCATACTAAACAATACAGTGTGTTTATTTGTTAGATAACTATCTCCTCTTTCTTATAGATGACAGGTAAAACAACTCCAATGTTTCCACATTATTATTTGAATTTGGCTTGGATGAAAGATAGTGACTGGCTCCAAATTATCCAATAAAGTTCCATGATTGAGATTGAATTTTGTTTCTTTTAATCATAATGCACTCAGTCCTGAAAAATATAGTAGTGGATCCAGATTGTGGATCCCCAATTAATGGCTACAGAATTGGAAACAATCCCGAATAGCCAATATATTGTACAATACATAAAGGATGGAAGATACAATGTATCAGTGCAGTGAGGGAAAAAAGAAGTTAAATAAAAAGGGAAGAGGGAAATATATTGCCCATATTTTTATGCTAAAGGTCTTAGCAAAAAATCTCTGTAGTTTGAGATAATGTGACAATAAGAAAACAAGATGACAGTCCTGTACTAGCTAGTTTGCCATTATAACTTCCCATTGTCGATTTTTTTCTAGTAATTAGTGCACAGTTCTGAAATTTTTGGAATCATCTGAAATGGAGCTCTGGAATGGGGTTAAGAACTTACCTTTCATTTGTATCTTTGATTTTGTCTAATGAAAGATTTTTTAACCTGGGTAAAACAGACTAACAACATATAAAAGGGTTTATTTTTCTGTTGCATCATGTTGTGATTTTTGGAGAGTCAATGTTTCTTACACTTAAGATTCCTGTCACTGACCTATTTTAATTATCTCTCAGGTTTTGGATCTATGCTCCGAGCGCTTGGTGCTCAAATTGAGAAGACAACAAACCGAGAGGCTTGCAGAGATCTCAGTGGAAGGAGACTTCGAGATGTTAACCACGAAAAAGCGTGAGACTTTTAAGTAGAAAACACATGTATTTTGCTGTTATTATTGCATAGATTTATCAAAAATATTTTTATAATGTATCCCTCCATAGATATCCATCATATTGTTTGTTGGAGTAAGCAACATTATGCAGATAGCTGAAATGGAATAAAATACATTGAATCAATGAAATTAAAGCACTAAGATAAGAAATGTAAATGTAAATGAGATAACACTCATTTGCACCAATATTATTAATTAATCAGCTTCTTAACTCCCTGTCCTTGCAGACTATAATTGCTTTAAACACATTGATACAATACAGTGCTACATGAATTACATTTTGTTCTTTCAACCACTGATACTGGATTTCTTTTTTAGAATCTCAGCTTAATGTAATCACAGCTTTTTCCTTTTCATGATTTTCCCTTTTCTTCAACCCATTCAGTGTTCCTTCATATTCTTGTTTTTTTTTCAGTTCTCAATTATTCTGTCTCTTATGACCACATTTAAAGTACTTATGTACTGCTTATTCACTTTGTATTCAATTCACATTTATTCAGCAGCTATTCTGTTATGATCCTATCTTACCACATCATTCCCATACATTCAACTTACTTTTATGTCTCCTAACATACTCAAATTTCACTTCTACATAATAAAATGGGCAGAAACATGCCCTTACATATTGTCATTTTTACTTTTAATGACAGATATTCATTGCTCACAAACTATATGCCCGTAATGGCAAGGCTATGGTACGTGTGCCAGACGTGGTACGCAGCACCCTCTCTGTGGGACATGAGCCGTCGCCCCAGTGCAGCTGTGCCAGGCATGCATGCACGCCTTCTATGGGCCAACTGATCTTTGGGTCGCTGCCACGCATGCGCAGGAGTGGTGCACATAAGGGTGGCCCCGTGTGCAAGGGGGATGTGGGGGCCACGCACATGCATGTGGGGGGGCGGTGCACATGCAAGGGGCCCACGCGGCATGCGTGGGGGGTGTATGTGGGGCCGTGTGCTTTGGGCACTTGGTCCGGAAAAGATTAGCCATCACTGCCATATGCTGTCCTTTCTATTTGTATTTGCATGTATTAAAAGTATTAAAAAGTATTTGTATGTATTAAAAACATTAAGAAGTATTTGCATGTATTGAAAATTCTTCACCTTATTTCCCCTATTACTAAAATATACACATTCATTTATTTGCTGTTTATACTATGGACGTTTAACTTTAAAATCCATGTCATATCTTAAATACATGAGTTTTCATATCATTTCTTGTTTTCAACTAACAGCATTAAATTTACCATTTTCTGTTTATATATATTCTTGTCTATTTTAAGCTTTGCTATTCCTTGCTTTCTATGACTTTTTTACAATTATATTTCTGGTTGTTGTGTCATGGCATTTAGATAAAAGTTTCTCTGTGTGTATATTAAATTGTATGTGTTATTTTCATTTTTGCAATAATCATTCTTCAAAATCTTTAACCTGTCTTTTTCTGAAAATATTATCATATATATGAGGCATAGGATTTAAGTATGCCGCATATATACTTGTGTAGTTAAATAAGATAATACTATAAAGTAAAATAATTGTAGTAAATCAAATTAAAAATAACAGTGAAATGAATTAAAATGAATTAATGTGCAGAGCAAAAGAACCCTGCCTATTTCTTTTCAATGCATGCCTAAATAGCCTGGCACCAAATTGTATTTATATTGTCACTTGTTAAACTTCAGCAGCAAGGACTTTCCAAAGATAGATATCTCACTCATTGTACAGTACTGTTTGGGATTCTTTGTTTTAGACTTCATAGTTGAATTCATCTGTTGAAATAGATTCATTTTAATATGGATCCTTCTTTCTTACAGAATGGCTGAATGGGTGAAACAACAAGCAGAACGGGAAGCAGACAAGGAACAAAGGCGTTTAGAAAGACTGAAACGCAAATTGGTGGAACCAAAGCATTTTTTTACTAACCCAGATTACCAGCAGCAGTGCCATGAAATGGCAGAGAGACTTGAAGATTCTGTCCTAAAAGGTAGCGCTGAAATAGTTTAGACTCTTAGCATTGTACTTTTGGATTATTGGTCCCTTAGATGTTTTAATTAAATGCTCTGTGAATAAGATAACCCTAGATATTGAATATCTTCTGTATTTTTCTCCTCTTGTTTTCTCTGCCTTTGATTACTTGCCTGTTTTAGTATCATCTGCTTCCATATTAAAGCAATTTGGCCAGTCTGGTATTCTCCATAGATACTGGATTTTAACTGACCTCTGCCGTGAAAAGCAGTTGTTAGAAAATTCAGCTTCCCTGAATAATATAATGGAAAACCCTCTCCCACTCCCCATCCGGCAATCATGTTTGCATTATGCAGTCAGCTGTGTAGATGATTAATAATAAATTAAGCAAACAATCAGAAGTGACAGATAAGCTTCATTTGAGGAATGAAGCAAAAAATTAAAAGTTCATCTTTTCCTTAAATTCCTGGTTTTAATGATTTAATGTTTGTATTTCATTTAACATGCTGAAGTCTGATTGCTTTTACTATTTTTAGGTATGCAAGCTTCTTCCAGCACAGTGGTTTCCCCAGAAAGCAGTGAGAGTCGAAAAGGGACCGTTGATTCTGGAACCGGACCACCATCAGAAAAGAAAAGGTGTTTATGGTAAGCACCACAGTTTTTAAGTATAACTATCTGATAAAAAGGGCAAGAATAAAAAGTTGCTTTCTTTAAAGTTGGTGGTTCTTGCCTTAAAAATTCTAAATGGTAATCTACTTGTGGAATTTTCTTGCTTCCTCTGCTTGCTAGCATATGTTATTGGAATTGAGGCAATAATTACTCTAAAGCTGTTTAGTACATTGAATTTTTCTGTTGATGTAATGTATTGCAATGAAACTAGAAGCTAGGTTGTGTTAAAAAATCAGGAGTATTTTACTGATACACTCATTTTCAATTTTTGAATGCTCAATTCAATATTGAAATTATTGGAAAAAGTCTTTTGGCATTCTTTAAAAAATATTTTAAAATTCCATATAATTTAAAAGTTTACCACTATCGTACTTAGATGGATTTTTGATATTTGGAATGTCTACCTCTTCCATAATTTCGGGGCAGATTTGTTCTTTTATATCATAGATTTTGTTTAATGGTGAAATTATATTCATGTTTTAAATTTCACTTAAATGTGACAGGTTAGGTATAGAAGGGTTGGACGATCAGAGTTCAGAGACTAATAGCGATGAAGATGAAGAATCTCCTGGGACGTCAGGAAGATGCTCCACATCATCTGGCAGCCACATTAGTGTGACTGACAATTTAAATGAGTTTCCCACGAATTCAGAGGACTCTGTAAATTGCAGTTCAGGCTCTGATGAGAAGTCAGAAGATCAAACAAAGAACGCTAAAAAAGATCTACTCGAAGATCCAACTTTCAGTAAAATTGTAGCCAATGAGAAAGATAAAACAACACAGATTCTGAAAGAAGAAAAGCATATAAATGCCTCATGTAGTGAAAAAGCTGAAAGTCAGCTTCAACATGCAGTAAGTATGGTTCTTTTTGATTAAATATATAATTCTTTTTCTTCCTGAATCCATTAAATATCTTTATAAATAGTGCATTTTGAAAACTTCATTCCATTCTGGCAGTTCATTATCCATGTCACTTTACAATATTACATCAAAGAGTAACATTAAAACCAAATCAAAGTACAAGAAATGCCATTCAAAATTTAAACAACCCCATTTCCTCTTCATCACCCAATCTTCTCTTTTTCTTTAACAATTAGACAATATTTTGTAGCCATTGAGCATATACATTCTGGTTCTCCCGCCCCTGCCCCGTCTCTAAAATGGAGACATAAATTGACTAATTTATCAGTATAAGAATTAACTGAATTATATTTGTGGTTTAGCCCCATATGCAGGAGACAAACTTTTAAAAGATATGTACATGCATTCTAATAGACAAACTTTTAAAAGATATGTACATGCATATGTAGATGCATGTACAAGCCTCCAAAGCCATCTTGTTACAGAAGTGGACATTGCAGAATCACTTAACATTTAAGTTAAGTTTACATTCAAAAGATCAGTTTCTTCTTCTGAGATATATATTTAAAATGTTGTATGTTTCTGATTCTTAGGATACTGCAAGTGTCAATCTGATGGAATTCAATTCTGTTGCGGAACTAGAAGCCATAGGACTAGACAAACTAAAGTTTGAACTATTGGCCTTGGGACTGAAATGTGGAGGTACTTTACAGGAAAGAGCAGAACGACTTTTTTCAGTGAGAGGTTTGGCCAGAGATCAAATTGATCCTGCTTTGTTTGCTAAGCCTTCCAAAGGGAAGAAAAAATAAAAATGGTGGAATGGTTTGTTTTTATACTCCAGTTTTTACAACGTTCTTTTCATTCTGCTGCTTTATATAATGTATCTTTCAAAAGCCAATACAGTGTAAATTTGTATACTCCTTAATGCTTTTAACAATGTGATATTTTTAAATTTGTTATTGTTCAGTAAAAGACTAGTATATTTTATATTCATGTTTAAGTGACAAGCACAGAACAGTATGTATATCAAAAAAGTCAAAATATTTTATGAAGAACATTTTTGCAAGGCTTAAGAATTAAGAAAATTGTAATTGTGTTTGATAAAAATTAAATACAATATTCTAATATGGATAATCGGAATCAAACATGGACACTATTGAATGTATTCCAATTAGTAGTTAACTTTGTAACTGCTACAAGAATTCAGATGAACAAGAAAGAATTATTGCTATCAGTTTGGGCAATTGCCCATCAGACAGCTTCTAGAGTAATAACATTCAGACTTTGGAAGCAAACATTGTTCAGGCCTTTTTAAACAGTCAAAACTGGATAGTTCTTTTAATAAACTAATTGGGATTATATATAAACTCTTCTTTTTTGTCAAATGTTAATTAAAATCTTAGTTTGTTCATAACAAAGACTGGGTACTTTTTGAATTATCCAAGGGTTGATTTGCTCACAATCATATAAATGTGGATTGTATTAGGATAAACTACATAAACAATCTTATCTCTCTTCTATTATATGTTCAATAAAAGCTGGTACCATATCTAAAAAACCAAAACAATGTGATTAAGCTCTTGAAACTAAAACTAGGGATATCCAAGTTCATATTCCCCTTCAATGCTGATTTCGAACCACTCACTCACTATAAGCCCAACGTATCTCACAGGATAATTGTTTGGAGAAAAGTGCAGGAGAGAGTGCTTTATGTGCTCCACGAGCTCCTAGAAGACAGGAGAGCGTAAATAGGATTAAATTATATAGAACAGACAGGACAAAGTTTATTGATCTTCTCTTGCATTCTATTTTCTAATAAAGTCACATTGGCTTACAGGGGTTCTCAAATAGTTTCCCATCCAGGCATAGAACAGCTGCATCCCGATGAGGATTTTGTGCCTCAAGTCAATTTGTAGCAACCATATTGATAGTTTTTCTTCATGATAATATACCCATAGGTGCCTTCTTGCTTTAGTTGGGCACCTAGAATGACCTTTATGCCTTGGGTGATCCCGTTGGGAACATACACTTTTGGCATATACTCCCAACATTTTTCTCTC
Organism: Sibynophis collaris; assembly: GCA_036250565.1. Lineage (NCBI taxonomy): Eukaryota > Metazoa > Chordata > Lepidosauria > Squamata > Sibynophiidae > Sibynophis > Sibynophis collaris. The sequence goes on along the minus strand of JANHFK010004143.1, from coordinate 49,981 downwards.
AACCATCTCAGGAACTCCTCAACATCACAACAGTGAGGCAGTATAGCAGAGCTTGGGTAGGTAAGTAAGTATGTATGTATGTATGTATGTATGTATGTATGTATGTATGTATGTATGTATGTATGTATGTATGTATGTATGTA